>JARQOC010001918.1:0-32688 GCA_033576535.1 Allobates femoralis | reverse complement strand
CGGGATGAGCACACATGGGGAGAGAGACCGGGCACAGGGGGATGAGCACACATGGGGAGAGAGACCGGGCACAGGGGGATGAGCACACATGGGGAGAGAGACTGGGTATAGGGGATGAGCACACATGGGGAGAGAGACCGGGCACTGGGTCTGGGGGATGAGCACACATGGGGAGAGAGACAGTCACCTCCAGAACTGCGCTCACTTTTCTGCTGCTACAACATGTCTTCTCCTCCAGTCACCTCCAGAGCTGCAGTCAGTATTCTGTGACCTCATGTAACAGAATAGTGACTGCCGCTCTGAAGGTGACTGGAGAATAAGACATCCTCTCTTATCCTTCTGTCACCTTTAGAGCTGCAACAAGTTTTCTGCTGTTACATCGTGTCTTATCCTCCAGTCACCTCCAGAGCTGCGGTCAGCATTCTCTGACCTCATGTAACAGAATAGTGACTGCCGCTCTGAAGGTGACTGGAGAGTAAGACATCCTCTCTTATCCTCCTGTCACCTTTAGAGCTGCAACAAGTTTTCTGCTGTTACATCGTGTGTTATCCTCCAGTCACCTCCAGAGCTGCAGTCACTATTGTGCTGTTACATTGCCTTATCCTCCAGTCACCTCCAGAGCTGAAACAACTTTTCTGCTGTTACACATTGTGTCTTATCCTCCAGTCACCTCCAGAGCTGCAACAACTTTTCTGCTGTTACATCGTGTCTTATCCTCCAGTCACCTCCAGAGCTGTGGTCAGCATTCTGTGACCTCATGTAACAGAATAGTGACTGCCGCTCTGAAGGTGACTGGAGAATAAGACATCCTCTCTTATCCTCCTGTCACCTTTAGAGCTGCAACAAGTTTTCTGCTGTTACATCGTGTCTTATCCTCCAGTCACCTCCAGAGCTGCAGTCACTATTGTGCTGTTACATTGTCTTATCCTCCAGTCACCTCCAGAGCTGCAACAACTTTTCTGCTGTTACATCGTGTCTTATCCTCCAGTCACCTCCAGAGCTGCAGTCACTATTCTGCTGTTACATGTCACTGGTACCTAATCCATACCATGAGATGTCACATGACTGGCGACCCTTTATGTTTGCATCAACAGTGAAAATTCAAATGACTAAATAAAACTGAAACATTTACATTTATTATATACAAAATAAATAGTAAAAACACAAGGACAATATTCAGTCCAGGCCTGGGCCACAGAGCTGACACTCTAATATCAGACTTCAGGGTCCACTCTATACTGTATATGCAGGCCTGGGCTGCAGAGCTGACACTCTAATATCCGACCTTGCTGCGTAAGGATCTGCATGTAGTTGTGTGTTGGTATCACTCTGTGTCTTCAACAAAATGGCTCCTCACTGTGATTGACCCCAAATGTCATTGTCTTTTATCCATTTGTTAACACCCAGAAAGGGAGGGGGGCAGGAGACATTACACTCATTGAACAAATCCAGCCCAGATTTTCAGCAGTCGTAATGCATGCCTGCTGTACACTAGGTTTTCATGCCAAATTTTCAGCAGCTGCTCCCCCTAGTGTTTCAAAGTGGAACATATCAAACTTTTTATATTATTTTTCATATTTTACTCCATAAAAACAATAAAGAGAATTTTGTTTACGTACCGTAAATTCTTTTTTCTTGAGTCATCAATGGGAGACCCAGACAATGGGGTTTAGGGCACTGCCCTCCGGAGGCCACACTAGGTACTACAAGTTTGTAGACACCGCCCCCTCCGCATATAAACCCCTACCGCAGGGAAGACCCTCAGTTTGGTTCATAAGCTGCGAGGAGACAAAATAAACCACACCCGATACATCGGGAAAGAAACCGTGTACATACGGTCCAACAACCCGGAATAAACTGTCCCAACTGGGGACAGGCCAAATGCAAACATGCAACGGAACAACTGGGTGGGTGCTGGGTCTCCCATTGATGACTCAAGAAAAAAGAATTTACGGTACGTAAACAAAATTCTCTTTTTTCTGATCATCATAATGGGAGACCCAGACAATGGGGATGTCCTAAAGCAAAACCCCAGGGCGGGAAGAGTTCCTCAAAGACGTGTAAAGATACGGTCCCCCTCAAAGGTGGGCAACCGCCGCCTGGAGGACCCGCCTGCCCAAACTTGCATCCGCAGAGGCATGGGCATGCACCATATAGTGCTTAGAGAAAGTGTGCAGGCTGGACCAAGTGGCCGCCTGACACACCTGCAGAGCTGAAGCGCGATGTCGCAAAGCCCAGGAAGCACCGACAGCTCTGGTCGAGTGCGCCTTCAAGCCCACCGGAAGAGGCTGACCCGCAGAGCGGTAAGCCTCTTGAATGGGCGCCTTGATCCATCTGGCCAAGGTCGATTTTGATGCCGCGGACCCCTTACAGCGACCCGCCGTAAGGATGAACAAAGAGTCTGAACTCCGGAAGGAGGCAGTCCTGGACACATAAATGCGTACAGCCCTCACTAGATCCAGAGTATGGAGGTCGCGCTCAACCTGATGAACAGGAGCGGGACAAAATGATGGAAGAACAATCTCTTGGTTCAAGTGGAAAGTGGAAACCACCTTCGGCAAAAATTCCGCCCGCGGGCGCAACACCACCTTGTCTTGGTGGACTACCAGAAAAGGTGACTTGCACGAAAGTGCAACCAATTCTGAAACTCGTCTCAGAGATGTAATTGCCACCAGAAAAACCACTTTCTGGGACAGATGAGAGAGAGAGACTTCCCTCAGTGGCTCGAATGGCGGTTTCTGCAGAGCCGTCAGGACCATGTTAAGGTCCCAAGGATCCAGAGGTCGCCTATATGGCGGGACCACCCGAGACACCCCTTGCAGAAACTGACGGACCTTAGGAAGGAGCGCCAAACGCCTGTCAAAAGCACTGAAAGAGCTGATACTTGACCCTTCAGGGAGCTGAGGGATAAGCCCAATTCCAAACCCGACTGTAGGAAAGCCAACAACGTCGGGATGGACAAAGGCCACGGTGTCCGTCCAGCAGAGGCACACCAGGTGAAAAAGATGTTCCACGTTCTGTGGTATATCTTCCTGGATACGGGCTTCCTGGCCCGATTCATAGTGGCAACCACTGTAGGAGAGAAGCCTCTGGATGTTAGCAGCCAGGCCTCAAGAGCCATGCAGTCAATCTGAGGGCCCTGGAATTGAGGTGGAAGAATGGCCCCTGCGCGAGAAGATCTGCGCGTTCTGGAAGAGCCCATCTGAGTCCTCCTGACAGTTGCCACAGGTCCGGATACCAGGACCTCCTGGGCCAATCCGGAGCCACTAATATGGCTATGCTGCACTCCGTCCTGATTTTCCACAAAACCTTGGGAATCAGAGCTAGAGGTGGGAACACATATGGTAGATGGAAGCTGGACCAATTCAGGATCAGGGCGTCTGCCCCCAGAGACTGAGGATCCCATGATCTCGCCATGTATTGCGGCACCTGATGATTCAGCCGCGAGGCCATCAGATCCACGTCCGGAGTGCCCCATCTGCCGCAGATGTCTCGGAAGACGTCTGGATGAAGAGACCACTCTCCGGCGTCCATCCCCTGCCGGCTCAGGTAGTCGGCCTCCCAGTTCTCGACCCCTGGGATGTGAACTGCGGAGATCAGGCATTCGTTGTCCTCCACCCAAGATAGAATGCGGTGGACTTCGGTGAGGGCCTGAGCACTTCTGGTCCCTCCCTGATGATTTATATAGGCGACGGCCGTCGCATTGTCGGACTGAACCCGAATGGGCTGCCCTGACAGGAACTTCTGAAACGCTAGGAGCGCCAGATAGACCGCCTTGATCTCCAGCATGTTGATCTGCAACGCCGACTCCGACTGAGTCCAGAGGCCTTGAGCCCTGTGGTGTAAGAACACCGCACCCCAGCCCTTCAGACTGGCGTCGGTGGTCACCACTAACCATGACGGTTTGAGGAAGGACCGGCCCCGCGACAAGTGACGGGGCTGGAGCCACCACTGCAGGGAATCCCTGGTCGGTTGGGAAAGTGCCACCAGCCGATTCAGAGAGATCGTCCTCTTGTCCCATCGGCGGAGAATCTCCACCTGTAGAGGACGGAGGCGAAACTGTGCAAAAGGCACCGCCTCTATCGCAGCTACCATGCGTCCCACCAGCTTCATCAATACCCGTAGGGATGATTGTGGTGACAGGAGGACATCTTGCACTCCTGATTGGATGGCCAGCTGCTTGGCTCGTGGCAGAGACACCAGGGCTGAGTCTGTGTGGAAGTCCATGCCCAGATATGTCAACGACTGGGTCGGAACCAGGGTCGACTTCTGGATATTGAGAAGCCACCCGAACTGTTCCAGAGACTTCATGGTCACCTCCAGGCTTTGCCGACAAAGGTGTTCCGATGGCGCCCTGACCAGTAGGTCGTCCAGATAGGGTATTACGGCATGCCCCTGCACGTGCAGGAGAGCCATCATAGAGGCCATCACTTTTGTGAACACCCGCGGTGCCGAGGCCAGCCCGAAAGGCAGCGCCACAAATTGGAAGTGTTCTTCCCCCACTGCGAATCTCAACCAGCGCTGATGAGCCGGTGCAATGGGCACGTGAAGGTAAGCGTCTCGTATATCTATCGACGCTAGGAAGTCTCCCTGTGACACAGCCGCGATCACGGAGCGCAGGGATTCCATACGGAACTTCCGAACCAACACGTGACGGTTGAACAACTTCAGGTCCAGAACCGGGCGGAAGGAGCCGTCCTTCTTTGGGACAATGAAGAGGTTGGAGTAAAAACCCCGAAACCTCTCCCCGGAAGGAACTGGGACCACTACTCCGTCTCTGCGGAGTCCCTCCAACAGCAGATGAAAAGCCTGAGCCTTTTCTGGAGATGGAACAGACCGATGGAATCGGTGTGTCGGCCGCGACGTCAGCTCTATCCTGTAACCGCGTGAGACCACGTCTCGAACCCACTGATCTTGAACGTGGAGTAACCACCTGTCCTGAAAACGGGACAGGCGGCCCCCCACCTGTGGGGCGGCAGGACTGGAGAGCGAGTCATGCGGAAGCGGGTTTGGGGGTGGCAGCTGCCGCCCCCGTTGACTTCTTCTGACGACCCTTGGGGCGCCACTGAGTAGCGGGCTTGCCCCCTCTGTCCGTGCGAGCGGACGAGGCTGAGGACTGCGAGCTGGACCGAAAGGACCACTGTTTTGGGTTCCTTTTGACGGTATACCGTGGCTTAGGCTTATTCTGTGGGATCTTAGACTCCGCAGAATCCTTTATTAGCTTATCCAGCTCAGTGCCAAAAAGTCTGTCGCCAGAAAATGGAAGATTCTGCAGAATCTTCTTAGACGTGGCATCTGAGTCCCATAGACGCAGCCACAACAACCTGCGAATCGCTATAGCATTGGCTGAAGCCACAGCAGAGCGAGTGGCAGTTTCTAGGGTCGCAGTCCTGGCGTAATCTGCATAGGCCCTTGCCCTATCAGTAAGCGCCAGGACCTCTGGATTGGACCCCGCCAGGTCAGTAATACCATCTAAACAGGACGTGATCGCCTGCAGAGTCCAGACCGTGGCAAAATTAGGGGCAAATGAAGACCCCACAGCCTCATAGGAAGACTTGGCGAGTTGCTCGACCTGTCTATCCGTCGCGTCCTTCAATGAGGAGCTATCAGAGGCAGAGAACAGGGAGCGTGCAGCAATCCTGGTCATGGAAGCGTCCACCTTCGGGGACTGCGACCATTCCTGAAGCACCTCCTGGGGAAAGGGGAAGCGAGTGTCCTTAGATTTACGGACATAACGCCGCCCAGGATGAATCCTGGGTGCTCTAACCACCCTTCCAAAATTAGTGTGGTCCATAAAGGAGCCACATGGGCGAGCCTCCGGCTGCAGCCACTGATACACCTCCTTAGGGTGCAGTTCCACCTCCTCAGGGGGTGCCACGAGATGTAGAGTCTCGTTGATGGAGGACACCAGATCCTCTACCCCGTCAGGTGGTTCTGACATAGATTCAAGCATTGAATCCTCGTCACCATCAGAGTGACGCTCCTCCTCAGAGAGGTTCTGGATCTCGGGTGAGTCATCTCGGCGAGCCCGCTTAAGGGGTCTAGCAGCAGAAAGAGATGACACCCGGGGGTAACTTGAAGGAGCAGCTGGGCTTCCCAGTCTCCTAGTCAGTGCCTCCAGGGATTGCGACATGGAGGATAATTTGGATAACACAGATTCGTTAATCTTATTCTGTGTTTCCCATTGCCCTGAGATCACCTGAACCTCAGGGTACAGCACCGGAGCTGCAGTCTCTGCAGAATCAGTCCGGGCCTCTGGGCGTCCGCAATTATTGCAGGACCCCTCAACCAGCGTCCCGGTGCATGTAGCACAGGTAGTGGTGGAATTGTCTGCCTTCACAGCACTTTTCTTTGCTGGGGCCATGCCGACAGCAGAGGAAAAGAATAAGCCAAGTATGAAACCGGAACACCGGCGGCTTACCGACCGCTTCAAAGCGGTGGAGGGGAGCGGTGTGTGTGTGGCCTCCGCGAGGGTAATGACCGGTCTCCTCCGGGAGCGCAGCAGTGCACTCATCCAGTCCCAGCAGGGAAGTGAGGAGAAAATGGCCGCCGCCAGTAAAAACGTGGGCGGAGCTGAAAACACGCGGGAAGCACACACACACACGCCCAGCGATGACATCATCCTATGGGCTGCTCCACATTTCTCCAAGGAGCCATCTTAAGAAATCTGGTGCTGGAGCCCGCAGCGCGGGAGATATAGTATCAACACTATACCCAGGGCTGCATGCAACATCTGTAGCCCGCAGCCGCAGCCCCTGTGACACACAGGGCGGTCAGCTATGGTGACCCCAGCACAGGGTACACCGCCAGAACCGCGGACCCGAACGTTGCGCGCGGTCTGAGTGTCATGAAACACATAAAGTGCCAGACACTACCCCCAGGCACACCGGAGACACAAAGTGCCTCAGTGCCGGTCCGGTCTGTAAGCACCATTTAGGGAGGCCTCGGACGGGGGTTCAGCACCAGTCCGGTCTGTAAGCACCATTTAGGGAGGCCTCGGACTGGGCTGGCTCCAGTCCGGTCTGTAAGCACCATTTAGGGAGGCCTCGGACGGAGCGGAGCTGTGCAAGGCTCCTGTCTCCCACTTCTCAGAGCCCCCCAAAGAGGGATGGGAAGGAGCGCGGCAGCGTACCGGGAGAACACCATGTGCCCAGGCTCTAGGCCCTCCGGTACCTCAACCTGTGTGTTCCCCCATGGGTGAACAGGGAGACTGACGGAGGTCCCCGACCGGGACCTACCTTATCTTCATACGCCATCACGTAAGCTGTGAGAATGCTGTGATGTGCAAGCAAAGCGTGTGATACCTCCGAGCACACTAAGTTTAAAACTGAGGGTCTTCCCTGCGGTAGGGGTTTATATGCGGAGGGGGCGGTGTCTACAAACTTGTAGTACCTAGTGTGGCCTCCGGAGGGCAGTGCCCTAAACCCCATTGTCTGGGTCTCCCATTATGATGATCAGAAAATGACAATATTGGAAAAACAAATGAAAACATTAATACTTTACATTTTTACAATTGTTGAATTTTTTTTTTTTTGGTGGCACCTTCCCTTTAAAGCGACCGCCATCTTAGTACACCTGGCCATGTGCAGTAGAAGGCCGGGTATATTGGTGGCCATATTGCTACTCTTGGTCATAACTTTAGGAAGAGTCGCATACCTTATTAGAATTGTAGCTGGGGTCTGGGAGTCAAGACCCACAGGTAGGGTGAAGGCAGGGGGGTGGGGGGCAAGAAGACCCTTGGATAGGCTACATCCACCAACTAACATGGTTATGCCCTACTCGAAGCACACCATACATTCAGTAGACTTGAAAAGCCTCTTTGGTGGGTGCAGCAACGTTTCCTCCCATCTACTAGAATAATGCAAGGGAGGCCTTCAACAACCCCTCAACCAAACCCTTATGACATGTCGCAAGTCACATCAGACCTGGAAGGAGCACATACAGTCTAGCATCTAAAGCAAAACATTCCCAATATCCCTTCCTTTTAGACAATTCAGCCTCTATTGCACAATTTTCCACAAACCTATTTTTTTTGCATTTAGTAACCTAACACACTAATAATCTAGTTGAGCTAATATATAATCTCGCACATTCTAGGATGAGTAAGATCTAAGAAGAGGGAATCAGGGGCACCAATCTGTATAGCTATATGCAAAGAGCAGACACTGCTCTGTAATATAACCTTACTATAACGAGCTGTGGGGGATTGTCCTCATTGTGGAAGCCTAAAGCCCCCATCACACATAACGACGCACCAGCGATGCCGATATGACCTGGCTGGGATCGCTGGTGCGTCGTTTTTCACATCGCTGGTAAGATGTCAAACAGGTATCTCACCAGCGATGTCACCAACGACTTCAGCAACGATCCAGAATTATACCGAGGTCGTTGGGAATTGTCACTCCATAGCATAGCATTGAGATCGTTGGTCCTTGTCCCTGTCAAACACAACGATGTAGCGCTCTCAGCGGGAGCACAACAACATAGAAGTGACCCAGAGCAGTATGTAAACTGGTCCTATTTCTTTCATTGTTATCACTTATTCACCATATATGTAACCTGAAAAAATTCATGTGATGTTTTGATGTTATTGGAAAAAGATTAATCCTGTCACTCTCGGGCGTAGTATTGAGATCGTTGGTTGCTGTCCCTGTCAAACACAGCGATGCACACTGCCCAGCGGGAGATCGAGGACCAAAAAATGGTCCAGAACGGTTTGTAACAAACAGCGATCTCACAGCGGGGGCCTGATCGCTGCTACGTGTCACACATAACGAGATCGCTAGAGAGGTCGTGGTTACCTCACAAAACCTGTGACGTATCAGCGATCTCGCTATGTGTGACGGGGGCTTTATTCTTTATGTGTAATGATTATTTAGGGGGGGCCCTCTAAGGCACTTAGCCCGTTTCTTATAGGTCGGTTGACAACCCTTGGTATTACATTATCTAGTATAGTATACACTGTATTTTATCCTTCTGGATCGCCATCTCATGATTAGAAGGGTTTTGTTAGATTTACATGGCAGCTGCAGCTTTTCTATAAACTTTTTTTTAGAGAATAACTGAAGACAGTGTCTCTGTTTTTAGGGTCCTTGGCATTTGTCTAGCCCTTGTTCTAGCTGGGTTGCTTTTTTGATTATTTCTGATGTTTTTCCCGTACATTTTTACACCATCATTGTGTTTTTTTCAATGTTGCAAAAAAAGACCCCAAAACCCGTCATTGATACCCAGGTTATAAACAATGCACTGATAAAGCCGGCATTGTGTTTTGCAGGTTGTGCAGTATACATTGTATTCTGCATGTATGTCACTTATATACAGAACATTTGATTTTCATTTTTTTAATATTGTAGTTTCCTTCCACAGATGTGATTAGAGATGTAGGAGGATCCAGGCGTCCGGGCTCTGAGAGGATCCGAGCTCCTATCCATCCTCTGCAGGCTGGCACCGAGCCCACGTCGGCCTGCAGCACCATGATGTCACTGTTTGCAGTCCTGATTAGGTTACCGGTTAATTGTGCATTATGATTGAGTAAGCATTCAGGAACAATGCTGGAATAACAGCGATCGATCCGGCCTCTGCACACACTTTCCACACTATACAGAGCTGGCGTGTCTGCACACAAGGTAAAGAACAACCTCATACAATGTCTGGAAGGCATCATGTGCAGTAATGTGCATAGCACAAGGAGCAAATCAAGCAGATCCTTGGGGGGTGGGGAGGGAGGAGATAAAGGCACAATACATGAGGGACCACAGTTCCATCCATCACCAGCCAATACTTCCTGCAGTGATGATACCTGATGTAACCCTGCAGTTTCTAGTCACCACAAACCAGGGCAGGACACCCCCTCTTCTCTGGTACACGCCATTGCCAGAGACCAAGGCAGGACACCCCCTCTTCTCTGGTACACAGCCATGTCCAGAAACCAGGGCAGGACACCCCCTCTTCTCTGGTACACGCCATTGCCAGAAACCAGGGCAGGACACCCCCTCTTCTCTGGTACACGCCATTGCCAGAAACCAGGGCAGGACACGCCCTCTTCTCTGGTACACGCCATTGCCAGAAACCAGGGCAGGACACCCCCTCTTCTCTGGTACACGCCATTGCCAGAGATCAGGGCAGGACACCCCCTCTTCTCTGGTACACGCCATTGCCAGAAACCAGGGCAGGACACCCCCTCTTCTCTGGTACACGCCATTGCCAGAAGCCAGGGCAGGACACCCCCTCTTCTCTGGTACACGCCATTGCCAGAGATCAGGGCAGGACACCCCCTCTTCTCTGGTACACGCCATTGCCAGAAACCAGGGCAGAACACCCCCTCTTCTCTGGTACACAGCCATTGCCAGAAACCAGGGCAGGACACCCCCTCTTCTCTGGTACACGCCATTGCCAGAAACCAGGGCAGAACACCCCCTCTTCTCTGGTACACGCCATTGCCAGAAACCAAGGCAGGACACCCCCTCTTCTCTGGTACACACCATTGCCAGAAGCCAGGGCAGGACACCCCCTCTTCTCTGGTACACGCCATTGCCAGAAGCCAGGGCAGGACACCCCCTCTTCTCTGGTACACGCCATTGCCAGAGATCAGGGCAGGACACCCCCTCTTCTCTGGTACACGCCATTGCCAGAGATCAGGGCAGGACACCCCCTCTTCTCTGGTACACAGCCATTGCCAGAAACCAGGGCAGGACACCCCCTCTTCTCTGGTACACAGCCATGTCCAGAAACCAGGGCAGAACACCCCCTCTTCTCTGGTACACAGCCATTGCCAGAAACCAAGGCAGGACACGCCCTCTTCTCTGGTACACACCATTGCCAGAAGCCAGGGCAGGACACCCCCTCTTCTCTGGTACACGCCATTGCCAGAAGCCAGGGCGGGACACCCCCTCTTCTCTGGTACACACCATTGCCAGAGATCAGGGCAGGACACCCCCTCTTCTCTGGTACACAGCCATTGCCAGAAACCAGGGCAGGACACCCCCTCTTCTCTGGTACACAGCCATGTCCAGAAACCAGGGCAGGACACCCCCTCTTCTCTGGTACACGCCATTGCCAGAAACCAAGGCAGGACACGCCCTCTTCTCTGGTACACACCATTGCCAGAAGCCAGGGCAGGACACCCCCTCTTCTCTGGTACATGCCATTGCCAGAAACCAGGGCAGGACACCCCCTCTTCTCTGTACACAGCCATTGCCAGAGACCAAGGCAGGACACTCCCTCTTCTCTGGTACAAGCCATTGGCAGAAACCAGGGCAGGACACCCCCTCTTCTCTGGTACACAGTCATGTCCAGAAACCAGGGCAGGACACCCCCTCTTCTCTGGTACACGCCATTGCCTGAAACCAGGGCAGGACACCCCCTCTTCTCTGGTACACGCCATTGCCAGAAACCAGGGCAGGACACCCCCTCTTCTCTGGTACACGCCATTGCCAGAAACCAGGGCAGGACACCCCCTCTTCTCTGGTATAGGGCCATTGCCAGAGACCACAACACTTAAGACACCTGGAGACTGTATAGCAAATTACAGTCTTGTAAGAGCCCAATTTATTATTTTTTTGAGAAGTGTAAGGCCCTGTGCTCACACTTTTTTTTGTGCTGCGTTTCTGGTGAAATCTGCACCAAAAATGGATCAATTTATTGAAATGCCAGGAAAGTCTGAGTTTCAGAAATGCTGTCCAGACGCTGCGTGTTTGAATGGTTTGTTTTTGGTGCAGAAAACGCATCCAGAAAAAGAATGAGTATGTCAATTAGTGATCCATTTTTCTCCACTGACCCCATTGGAATAAAATTAAGCATCAAAAAACAGATGGAATTCACACAGTCTGTTTTACTGCTTTTCTGCCATGTTGTTCACTCCAAAAAACGCAGTAGGGTGGCATGGTGGCTCAGTGGTTAGCACTATACAGCGGCTCAGTGGTTAGCACTGCACAGTGGCTCAGTGTTTTTACGTGGCTCAGTGGTTAGCATTGCAAGGTGGCTCAGTGGTTAGCACTGTATGGTGGCTCAGTGGTTAGCACTATATATGGTGGCTCAGTGGTTAGCACTGTATATGGTGGCTCAGTGGTTAGCACTGTGCACGGTGGCTCAGTGGTTAGCACTGTGCACGGTGGCTCAGTGGTTAGCACTGTATACGGTGGCTCAGTGGTTAGCACTGTGCACGGTGGCTCAGTGGTTAGCACTGTGCACGGTGGCTCAGTGGTTAGCACTGTGCACGGTGGCTCAGTGGTTAGCACTGTGCACGGTGGCTCAGTGGTTAGCACTGTGCACGGTGGCTCAGTGGTTAGCACTGTGCACGGTGGCTCAGTGGTTAGCACTGTGCACGGTGGCTCAGTGGTTAGCACTGTGCACGGTGGCTCAGTGGTTAGCACTGTGCACGGTGGCTCAGTGGTTAGCACTGTGCACGGTGGCTCAGTGGTTAGCACTGTGCACGGTGGCTCAGTGGTTAGCACTGTGCACGGTGGCTCAGTGGTTAGCACTGCACGGTGGCTCAGTGGTTAGCACTGCACGGTGGCTCAGTGGTTAGCACTGCACGGTGGCTCAGTGGTTAGCACTGTGCACGGTGGCTCAGTGGTTAGCACTGTGCACGGTGGCTCAGTGGTTAGCACTGTGCACGGTGGCTCAGTGGTTAGCACGTGCACGGTGGCTCAGTGGTTAGCACTGTATATGGTGGCTCAGTGGTTAGCACTGTATATGGTGGCTCAGTGGTTAGCACTGTATGGTGGCTCAGTGGTTAGCACTGTATGGTGGCTCAGTGGTTAGCACTGTATGGTGGCTCAGTGGTTAGCACTGTATGGTGGCTCAGTGGTTAGCACTGTATGGTGGCTCAGTGGTTAGCACTGCACGGTGGCTCAGTGGTTAGCACTGTAGGGTGGCTCAGTGGTTAGCACTGTAGGGTGGCTCAGTGGTTAGCACTGTAGGGTGGCTCAGTGGTTAGCACTGTAGGGTGGCTCAGTGGTTAACACTGTGTGGTGGCTCAGTGGTTAGCACTGTATATGGTGGCTCAGTGGTTAGCACTGTATATGGTGGCTCAGTGGTTAGCACTGTATATGGTGGCTCAGTGGTTAGCACTGTATATGGTGGCTCAGTGGTTAGCACTGTATATGGTGGCTCAGTGGTTAGCACTGCACGGTGGCTCAGTGGTTAGCACTGCACGGTGGCTCAGTGGTTAGCACTGCACGGTGGCTCAGTGGTTAGCACTGCACGGTGGCTCAGTGGTTAGCACTGTGCACGGTGGCTCAGTGGTTAGCACTGTGCACGGTGGCTCAGTGGTTAGCACTGTGCACGGTGGCTCAGTGGTTAGCACTGCACGGTGGCTCAGTGGTTAGCACTGCACGGTGGCTCAGTGGTTAGCACTGCACGGTGGCTCAGTGGTTAGCACTGTGCACGGTGGCTCAGTGGTTAGCACTGTGCACGGTGGCTCAGTGGTTAGCACTGTGCACGGTGGCTCAGTGGTTAGCACTGTGCACGGTGGCTCAGTGGTTAGCACTGTGCACGGTGGCTCAGTGGTTAGCACTGCACGGTGGCTCAGTGGTTAGCACTGCACGGTGGCTCAGTGGTTAGCACTGCACGGTGGCTCAGTGGTTAGCACTGTGCACGGTGGCTCAGTGGTTAGCACTGTGCACGGTGGCTCAGTGGTTAGCACTGTGCACGGTGGCTCAGTGGTTAGCACTGTGCACGGTGGCTCAGTGGTTAGCACTGTATATGGTGGCTCAGTGGTTAGCACTGTATATGGTGGCTCAGTGGTTAGCACTGTATGGTGGCTCAGTGGTTAGCACTGTATGGTGGCTCAGTGGTTAGCACTGTATGGTGGCTCAGTGGTTAGCACTGTATGGTGGCTCAGTGGTTAGCACTGTATGGTGGCTCAGTGGTTAGCACTGCACGGTGGCTCAGTGGTTAGCACTGTAGGGTGGCTCAGTGGTTAGCACTGTAGGGTGGCTCAGTGGTTAGCACTGTAGGGTGGCTCAGTGGTTAGCACTGTAGGGTGGCTCAGTGGTTAACACTGTGTGGTGGCTCAGTGGTTAGCACTGTATATGGTGGCTCAGTGGTTAGCACTGTATATGGTGGCTCAGTGGTTAGCACTGTATATGGTGGCTCAGTGGTTAGCACTGTATATGGTGGCTCAGTGGTTAGCACTGTATATGGTGGCTCAGTGGTTAGCACTGCACGGTGGCTCAGTGGTTAGCACTGCACGGTGGCTCAGTGGTTAGCACTGCACGGTGGCTCAGTGGTTAGCACTGCACGGTGGCTCAGTGGTTAGCACTGCACGGTGGCTCAGTGGTTAGCACTGCACGGTGGCTCAGTGGTTAGCACTGCACGGTGGCTCAGTGGTTAGCACTGCACGGTGGCTCAGTGGTTAGCACTGCACGGTGGCTCAGTGGTTAGCACTGTATATGGTGGCTCAGTGGTTAGCACTGTATATGGTGGCTCAGTGGTTAGCACTGTATATGGTGGCTCAGTGGTTAGCACTGTATATGGTGGCTCAGTGGTTAGCACTGTATATGGTGGCTCAGTGGTTAGCACTGTATATGGTGGCTCAGTGGTTAGCACTGTATATGGTGGCTCAGTGGTTAGTACTGTATGGTGGCTCAGTGGTTAGCACTGTATGGTGGCTCAGTGGTTAGCACTGTATGGTGGCTCAGTGGTTAGCACTGTATGGTGGCTCAGTGGTTAGCACTGCACGGTGGCTCAGTGGTTAGCACTGCACGGTGGCTCAGTGGTTAGCACTGCACGGTGGCTCAGTGGTTAGCACTGCACGGTGGCTCAGTGGTTAGCACTGCACGGTGGCTCAGTGGTTAGCACTGCACGGTGGCTCAGTGGTTAGCACTGTATATGGTGGCTCAGTGGTTAGCACTGTATATGGTGGCTCAGTGGTTAGCACTGTATATGGTGGCTCAGTGGTTAGCACTGTATATGGTGGCTCAGTGGTTAGCACTGTATATGGTGGCTCAGTGGTTAGCACTGTATATGGTGGCTCAGTGGTTAGCACTGTATATGGTGGCTCAGTGGTTAGCACTGTATGGTGGCTCAGTGGTTAGCACTGTATGGTGGCTCAGTGGTTAGCACTGTATGGTGGCTCAGTGGTTAGCACTGTATGGTGGCTCAGTGGTTAGCACTGTATGGTGGCTCAGTGGTTAGCACTGTATGGTGGCTCAGTGGTTAGCACTGTATGGTGGCTCAGTGGTTAGCACTGTATGGTGGCTCAGTGGTTAGCACTGCACGGTGGCTCAGTGGTTAGCACTGTACGGAGGCTCAGTGGTTAGCACTGTATGGTGGCTCAGTGGTTAGCACTGCATGGTGGCCCAGTGGTTAGCACTGCACGGTGCCTCAATGGTTAGCACTGCATGGTGCCTCATTGGTTAGCACTGCAGTCTTGCAGTGCTGAGATCCTGGGTTCAACAATATCTGCAAGGAGTTTGTATGTTCTCCACGTGTTTGTAAAGGTACCGTCACACGCAGTAATATTGCTAGCAATTTCACTGTGAATTTGCTGTTTGCAGTGAAGTCATGTAAAAATGTAACAATGTGTCCATGATTTCACAGCAACTAGCAAATTGCCAGTGAAATTGCTAACAATATTGCCGCGTGCGACGGTACCTTAAGGGTTTCCTCCAGGTTCTCCAGTTTCTTTCCATAGATTGTGAGCCCCAATGGGGACAGTGTTGCTGATGTATGTAAAGCTCTGTGGAATTAATGGCGCTATATGAGTGAATAAATATTATTACATTAATAGTATTCCAGGATCTTCATTCACAGTCTTTGTAGTATACAATGCTTGCACACATGCAGCACATAAAACACACCAAAAAAACAAACCACTCTACTGTGTGGGCACAGGGCCTAAAAATTCACAACATTGAAGCTTTTTACATCTTCACAATCTTGTTCTTTAATCCTCTCTATAAATTGATAACGAACATAAGGCTATTCTGCAATTGGTTTCAATAAACATTTCCTATTGCTCCGATGCAGACGTGTTTCTGTGGCACAGTCCTGCAGTGTAAGGGAATGTTCACACAGCTTTACAGAGGTTTTTGTTTAGTTTTTTTTGTTGCACAAAAAATATGGTTATGGATAGAAAATTAGAGCAGTAATTAGCTTTTTAGTGCATTTTTGATGTGTTTTTATGCGTCTTTAATGTGAACTCATCTTTGCATGTCACATCACATGATCGCTACCGGCCAACCAGAGTTGGAAGGTCCTGGCAGCAGATCAGACGTGGGTGTCTCGGCTCCCGGAACAGCCGCTGGAGATGTAAGTATTCTATTTTTTTTTATTTTTCATACCTTTTGTTAACTTTTACTTTGCTTTCATAGTGTATAGTAATACACTGCGAAAGCCAAAAGACCTCTCACACATGTCACACAGGGGAGAAACACAGGATTCTTCCTTCCCCATGTGACATCACTTCCCTCCTGCGCTTTTGGGGGAGAAATGCATCTGTAAAAGCAGCGGTGTGTGAATGCATCACGTTTTTTTTTTACCTGCACTAAATAGCAAAACGCGGCAAAAAACATGCACCTCCAAAAGCGCAGGAAATGCGCACAGTGTGAAAGTAGTCTAAAGGGGTTGTCTGAGGTTACTGGACAATTTCTATGTGTATCTAGGCTGCACAATGTTAACAGTTTGTAATTTACATCCTGTGAACATTTTGCATAGTTAGCCAGATAACACCTATTTGCGTCTGCCGGACAATGACCAGGGGACGTGTTTGTGTTGGAGCCTGCATGTAAGGAACATTGTGTGAGTGACTCTCACGAGTGCAATGCGAGGGAAACTCACACTGCACTCGGACCAGTGTTGCTATATCAGGCAGGGCACACTGGTGCGTGTCCCCTGCGCTGAACTCGCACTGCGAGTCAAACGGGAGTTCAGTCGCAGCATGCTGCAACTGAATACATGTTTGACATGCGAGTGGCTAATGGACGTATATGGGTATGAGGAAACCTCGCACCCAGACAGCTCACTGTGTGAGTTATAGCAAGCAATTTGAACAGCTTCAGCACTACGGTCAGCACCCATCTTTAAAGGGATTCTGTCACCTCCTAAGCTATCCAAACATGTCCTTACAGCGTAGTATCACTAATCCCACACTCCATTTGGCGCAGAAAAGCATCCTGTAAAAGTGTGGAAAAACATTTTATAACTTACTCATTAGTGATGATAATGAGCTGGGGCTATATTCTTTAGCCCCTAAGTCGGGCTATCCTTGTCCTAATATCACGCCTTAATAGGCATGATCTTCAATACATATTGTAATCAGCACCTCCCAGCTCTCCTGGGCACTGCCTGGGCTGCAAAGGGGCTGTAATGATCCGAATTGCGTCATTTCCGGCATCGGATGACGCGGGTGTACTGACTTCAAATGATGCCGGAAATGACGCGATTTGCGTCATTACATCCCCATTGCAGCGCCCAGGAGAGCTGGGAGGCGCTGATTACAATATGCATTGAACATCACGCCTATTAGGGCATGATATTATGACGAAGATGGCCCACCTTAGGGACTAAAGAATATAGCCCCTGCTAATTAACATCGCTAATGAGTAAGTTATAAAACGTTATTCTACACTTTTACAAGATGCTTTTCTGAGCAAAAAGGAGTGTGGGATTAGTGATACTACGCTGTAGGGACATGTTTGGATAGCTTAGGAGGTGTTTTGGGGGTGACAGGATCCATTTAATGTTCAGGAGCATGGAGAGCTCCTGCACTGTAACAGCGTTAAATTTCAGTACCAAGGAGTAGGGCTATATTTTCACGCTGTAACAGTGCAGGACCATGGAGAGCTCCTGAGTCCTGCAGCTCGCCGGAGATTACAGCAATTTAATGAAGTGCGGCAATTGCCGGGTTTTAGTAAAAAGCTGCATTAAACCATGCGGACACATTCTGTCAAGTCAGTTTATGTCCAGGGAGTGTGGACATAACCGGACACAAGCTGGCAGAACAGAATCATGGGGTTAAACCTGCATAACCGGCTTATTAACCACATCTGTCGGCTCCCGGCTGACATGCAGCACAGAAGCTGCAGATGGAGTTAAGATGATCGTTAACCCCAGAAAATTTAAAAAGTGCTGCTGTCAAAGCAGCAGAAAGCCAGACAGTTGTTAGATCCACAGATCGTTATCTGTCGATATATAGCTATCAGGCTTTCCTGTGTCGGGTGTTTCACCCGCACGAGAAAGCCCATGTTACACTCGCACCACACGGAATGCACTCGCATCACTATTGTGCATCAAAAACGCTCCGTTTTTGATGCATGACAGTGTGCCTCCCAGCCTAAATGGAGAACTGGACCTCATGGAGATTTGTGGTCCTTCAGGGCAGAGAGCCAGCAGCTGCGGTATAGACAGGATCGGCTCCAGGGCATAGAGAGCCAACAGCTGCGGTATAGACAGGATCGGCTCCAGGGCATAGAGAGCCGGCAGCTGCGGTATAGACAGACTGGCTCTCTGTGTAGTGGAGCCGGGCCTGTCTATTGACAGAAAGCCGGGACTGTGGTCATCAGCGCGGCCAAAGAGAACTAGGTGAGCGCACACACTATATTGCTTTACATTCAGCGGTCTCCTACTGCACTGACACAATCTACTTCACACAGTTGTGGATTTGTGCCAGTGCAGTAGGGGACCACTGTGTGCAATGGGGGGTGGGTGGTCACATTAGGGGTTAGGGTGGGCCTGTAGGAGTCTGGAGGTGGCCTGGCATACTGAGACTGAAGGAGGGGGGAGTGTTTGGAGGAGTCTGGGCATAAACAACCAGTTCACCATTTACATGCAGGCTCCAACACAAAAACGCCCCCTGGTCGGTCTACGGCAGACGAATATAGGTGATATCTGGGTAACTATATAAAATGTTAACAGGATGTAAATTACAAACTGTCAACATTTTGCAGCGTGGATACACATAGAAATTCTGCAAAAAGCCCGGACAGCCCCTTTAACCAAAAGAAGACAGAGTAGAGAAGACAACTACATTTTCAAGTATATTTGTTGTCTTCACTGAGATGGGCTGCACGCACCGGAGTTGTAGATGTATAAAGATACAACATTTCGGTTAAAGAGGACCTGTCACCAAACCAGGCATGGTGATCTAATTACAGCACTGAATGCAGCATGTCTGCAGCATGCAGGCAAGGGGTCACCCAGCCCTTGAGTCTCCCTGTACCCTGAGGCGGATATAAGAGGTGAAGTCAACGTGTGGGGGGGGGGGGCTAAGCGGCCATTTCTAAAATAAGCTCTTTGTTATGCTGCAGACGAGGGAGACAATGATTGGCATCAGGGAGGCACCGGTGGGCAGCTTAAACATGCAGGGGGTGTGAATCTGCCCTTTGGCTCCAGCTTCTAGCCACCTCCTTTATGGCTGCGGCTGCAGGATGTAAGTTTTCTAAGTGTATTTACTTGGGGTACCTGGGGGCTCAAGGGCTGGGGGACCCTTGCCTGGATGCAGCAGGCATGCTGCATTCAGTGCTGTAATTAGATCACCATGCCTGGTTTGGTGACATGTCCTCTTTGAGATCTACTCTAAATGCTTAATTTATTTTTTTTTTTTTTACAGCTACTGAAAATGTAAAAAAAAAAAAAAAAAAAAAAAAAAAGTTTGTGAAACTATATGTGTATAAACTACAAAGTGCTGTGTATGTGGGCATAGGAAAAGAGAAGAAAAAAGCACTTAATGAAGCAAGCCAACAGTAACATTCTCTCTCACATTGTGCGAAACATGTTAGCCCATTTTGATCATTATACAAAGAGAAAAATGAATTAACAAAAGGAAAGAAATACATCAAAATCATTATTTGCACCCTTTTGCAATCCAAACAGCAATATGGCATCACTTTTTCTAGTTGCTCTTTTCACTTGAACACCGTTTGTGAATGGACATAGGCAGGAGGTTGCTCCAGCCATCTTGAAGAATTTATTATACAATTGGGGTTAGTGTACACTGAAGGATTAGAAATGTTAAAATATTAAAATGTATGCTATTAAAAAATATAGGGTTTCCTTGTGTTGTCAATGATGATGTTTTCTGTATGTGATGATGCTTTGTATGGTACACTGGTGGGGCTCTATATAATCCTGTGTAATGTTCTCTCTTCGTGTAATTATAAGGGGTGCTGTATAAATCACCACCTTTAGTGAAGTGATCAGCGTACAGTCTATTGCTATTTCTATTTTATTCTAAGCCTTATTCTATCATTTCCTATTTTTACTATTGATTTTAACAGCATCAATTTTTATATTTTAATATACATTTCTAACCTTTCCGTCCACACTAATCCCAATTGTATAATAAATTAATTACAGTATATTAGTACAACTATGTTGATTTAATTCAATAAACATCCCAAAGAAGGGTTAAACCTAGACCTGTGAGCACACTTATTTTCCCAAAAGCTAGAGTCAATAAGACAGCACACAGCCACTTACCCAATACCAACAAAGTGTTTTGAACAAACATCCCCGAAGAATAAGACTATCCCCAAAAAATATCCATATAGACTATTAAGAGCCATAACCTATAAAACACACCCATTACACCCCAAAGGTGGAACACACGCAGTGACACCTTTAGGCTCATCGCAGCAACTCAAAGATACAAGCTCGCTCCAGTGTAAAAACCTAATTAACAGTACAGTACTCTAATTTTGAAGAGCTAACCACAGATCTTCTGTGGACGTCGCTTGTGCAAACCCTTCTGTCTCTTCATGTAATCTCAGAGATATTCATCGATATTAAGATCAGGGTTTGTGGGGCCGGATCATCACTTTCTTCCACTATATTCACCTAAACTTGAAATAGTCATGTGTGGTTCATCCATGCTCGCTGCCTTAAGGGCCCGCTACACGCTACAATATCGTTAACGATATTGTTGAAACGTCACGGGTTTTCAGTCGTTCAAACGACATCGTAACGACGTCGTTGCATGTGACACGTGCATTCTATCAACGATAAGTCGGCTGATCGTTCATCAGAGGTTTGTGATCAGGACCTTAAACCAAGCGATGGTCGTCCGTCCAACCTGAAGCTACACCTTGATTAAGATCTCGTTAACGACCTCGCTTATTGAGAAGTGAAGGACGTAGGCGACCCAACGACTACAAGTATCGTTCGCTTGTCACACAATCTTTGCTGCATCGTTAAAGATATCTGTATGTGTGACATTTCACTAGCGATTATTGTACGAGGTTCAAGCGATGTAGGTCAAGTCAGATCGTTGGTCGGATCGTTCGGACATTGAAGCATGTAACCCAGGCTTTAGGGTTATATTTTACTCAGATCTTTTATACATTCCCTATACCCAATCATTCTCCCATCTCACCTGCACCTTAATAGCATCTCTACAATTTGACCTTTTCTTTACCTTTGACTCTGCAAAAACTCTTACGGTCACTCTGATTCATTCTCACCTGAACTACTGCAACTCTTTAGTGATTGGTCTCCTCCTTCCAGCCTCCTCCAATCCATCTTGAATGCGAAGGTCAAGATCAAATTTCTGTGTAACCATTACATCCAGGGCTGTGGAGTCAGTAAGCCACACCTCTGACTCCTCAATTTCCCTGACTCCAACTGCACGACTCAGACTCCCTCATACACGGCTCATGTCTCATACACGGCTCATGTGTAAGTGATAAATTTATTGTAGTATAATGTGAACATCAGGCTTTTAACCCCTATTATGATACACTAATCTGCTACTGCATTGAATGACTGTACCCAATTTATTAGAGATTTTAGCAATCGAACTAACTCCACCAAAAATGACATCAACTCAGACTCTGACTCCATAGCCCTGATTACACTGATGCTGCCACTATGTGGCAGTATTTGAACTGATTATACTGTATATCTGCTACAGAGTACAATACAAACTAATCACTCTCACACACAAATCCCTCCATAGTGCTGCATCTCTATATCTCCTCCCTCATCTCTTTCACCCTCCACACAACTCACCTGGCTTCATAGAGGCACACTGCATGATTGGAAGGATGTCTTCTGCACTTCCCATCACACACAGCTTCAGAGAGGCGCACTGCATGATTGGAGGGATGTCTTCTGCACTTCCCATCACACACCGCACACCCAGCTTCATAGAGGCGCACTGCATGATTGGAGGGATGTCTTCTGCACTTCCCATCACACACAGCTTCAGAGAGATGCACTGCATGATTGGAGGGATGTCTTCTGCACTTCCCATCACACACAGCTTCAGAGAGATGCACTGCATGATTGGAGGGATGTCTTCTGCACTTCCCATCACACAGCACACCCAGCTTCATAGAGGCGCACTGCATGATTGGAAGGATGTCTTCTGCACTTCCCATCACACACAGCTTCAGAGAGGCGCACTGCATGATTGGAGGGATGTCTTCTGCACTTCCCATCACACACAGCTTCAGAGAGGCGCACTGCATGATTGGAGGGATGTCTTCTGCACTTCCCATCACACACCGCACACCCAGCTTCATAGAGGCACACTGCATGATTGGAAGGATGTCTTCTGCACTTCCCATCACACACAGCTTCAGAGAGACGCACTGCATGATTGGAGAGATGTCTTCTGCACTTCCCATCACACAGCACACCCAGCTTCATAGAGGCGCACTGCATGATTGGAGGGATGTCTTCTGCACTTCCCATCACATACAGCTTCAGAGAGACGCACTGCATGATTGGAGAGATGTCTTCTGCACTTCCCATCACACACAGCACACCCGGCTTCATAGAGACGCACTGCATGATTGGAAGGATGTCTTCTGCACTTCCCATCACACACAGCACACCCAGCTTCATAGAGACGCACTGCATGATTGGAAGGATGTCTTCTGCACTTCCCATCACACACAGCACACCCAGCTTTATAGAGGCGCACTGCATGATTGGAGAGATGTCTTCTGCACTTCCCATCACACACAGCACACCCGGCTTCAGAGAGGCGCACTGCATGATTGGAAGGATGTCTTCTGCACTTCCCATCACACACAGCACACCCGGCTTCATAGAGACGCACTGCATGATTGGAAGGATGTCTTCTGCACTTCCCATCACACACAGCTTCAGAGAGACGCACTGCATGATTGGAGGGATGTCTTCTGCACTTCCCATCACACACAGCACACCCAGCTTCAGAGAGACGCACTGCATGATTGGAAGGATGTCTTCTGCACTTCCCATCACACACAGCTTCAGAGAGACGCACTGCATGATTGGAAGGATGTCTTCTGCACTTCCCATCACACACAGCTTCAGAGAGACGCACTGCATGATTGGAAGGATGTCTTCTGCACTTCCCATCACACACAGCTTCAGAGAGGCGCACTGCATGATTGGAGGGATGTCTTCTGCACTTCCCATCACACACAGCACACCCAGCTTCAGAGAGGCGCACTGCATGACTGCAGGGATGTCTTCTGCACTTCCCATCACACACAGCTTCAGAGAGGTGCACTGTATGATTGGAAGGATGTCTTCTGCACTTCCCATCACACACAGCACACCCAGCTTCAGAGGCGAAGATACTGCCAAAATAAGGCACGCACATGCGCAAGATTTCCAGGAGCTGGTAATGATGCTAGCCCGTAGAAATCATGTAATCATGACCACAGGGAATGAGGGACGACTAGTCTGCGGATACAACGCCGCTTTGACTAGTCAAAGCCCTAATAAAGCATAAGGAAAGCGGAGCTTACAAATACTTTCCGTAAACATTGAGCTAAGTGAATAACATTATACAGGGTTGGAGGACATATGAGACCCGACAGGATCCCTTCAATGGTGTCCTTTATGCTGAGAAATACAGGCAGATACTTATCCATTAGGAAATACCATCAGGGAGCGTCTGGTTGGCTCCAAATTTATTCTTCAGCAGGACAACCCCAGACATACAGCCAATGTCATTAAGGACTATATATCGTAAAGAAGAATAAGGAGTCCTGGAAGTGATGATTCGGTCCCAAAAGCTCAACATCGAGTGTCTTACATGCAGCATTTTCCATACCTGCCTAGCAGGAAAACTGGCATTTTGGACCTTTTTTATTATTATTGTCTTGTTGTTATACACATCATTGAATAATGCTTCTAAATTGTTAGACGGATCATTCCTCTTCACATTCAGATAATGTATGTGTGGCTATGCTTTTTGATAAAACCTTTTAACAGTGATAAAAGTCTCAGGAGTGGAGCTACGTCTCAAAGAACAAACAGACAGATGACAGATTTGGGAATCTGACAAAACTAAAAAGCCTGGACTGACTGCATGAGCGACATTGTCAGGGAAACAGGACCAAGATGGCAGAGGTCTCCCAGGAGGCCAAGGCAAGGTTCTCTTCTTTAGAGCACCCAAGAGCCTTTCTCTGCTGCCGCTACCTGAGCAGAATACATTATAAGCTCCTACAAAGTAACATTTACAACATAATAATCAGAGAACTGCAGCAGAGAATTCAGCACCAAAGCGGGAGAACAGCTCAAAACAACAATAGAGAAGAGCTAGAATCAGGAAAATCAACCCTACTCACAAAGGGACTGGAGAACATCAGGCCGAGGGGAGACACTGGAAGGATCAGGCGGACAAGATCATGGGAGAATCAAGATTTATTCACAGGTTTGTTAAGCATAAGACAATAAGACCATCACATTCAACCTATAACCCAACATGCTGATCCAGGACAGGCAAAACCCCGATCAGGCAGATAATTGCCCCATATTAGAGGAAAAACCTCTCTCTGACTCATAGGACAATTATAGTAAAATGATGGAGTATGTTGAGGTCACTCCAGGGAGAGAAAACTTTTTAATACAGTTCCTGCCCTCCTACATGATGAAGCAGAGCCGTACACACAGTTCTAGGGTCTATAGGTCACTTATAAATCAATAAAATCATATCTGCTCTTTTGCTCTCACCCCTCCCTCAGGGGTCCGAAAAAAATCAGCTTTATGCTGCTGGTGAGAGCAGGAGGTATGTCGGGGTCATGGACCCTGGGGGCTTCAGGATCATCTTACATTCCCACCCCCTCATACTTCTGTATGGGCAGGGGGCAAGGCCACCGGCCCCATGCTCACACTACAATCCTGTCCCGGATATACCATCCTATAATAAAACAGGGCTGTTATTGCTTCAAATAGCAATCATGTCACCAAGAAGATATAAATACATGCTGTGAGCTTTTGCAGTACAATGAAATGATGGTGCATATTGTGTACTGTCATGTATAAGGTTAGGAGCAGAGGTACAGCACTGCATTGATCAATTCAGCACTGCCATGGTTTCCTCTCCCCTACAGCAACTTGGTAGATTCCCACTATGGATCTTCACTCACAGCAAAGCATACAGACTTCTGTGCAGCATCACAAGTTATAATACACACCTGTATTATCAAGTAATATCTACTAAAAAATAAAATAAAAAAAATCATATTTTAATGTTCCTACAGCAAGGGCTATGGAGTTCACAGTCTGTCCTGCACACCCCACTGCTCCATTCACAGTCTATGGCACTGCCAAAAACCGCTGAACACCGCCTCATTATACCACTCTGTAAGCTTAATGGAACAAGTAACAAAGAGAAGGTACTGTTTTTTAAATTAAATGAAAGGTTAAAGGAATATTCCCCACTTTATAAAGTGACAGCATATCAAGATGTGACAACCTCCTCATGATCACCACACCATTCATGGAAATGAAGATTCAGAACTGAGTACCCATTAATGAAGAATGAGAGAGATGATGTGCATGAAGTTTACAACAGGACGCAGTGTTAAATCATTTCTGCAAGCACCTCATTTTCAGGATCAGTGGGGTCCTAACAATAGGCTCTCTGTAAGATGGGGATTCCACCTTTGGGAGCTATATTTAAGGTTTTTGGAAAACATTGCTCCAGTATGCAGTGTAGATAACTGATCTTAAGTGGTAGGTTCTCACCCAACCCTTGTCTCACTCCCGAGCACAGATAGGATAAAGTGTTAGAAAGGAAGGGGTTACATGCTGGAGGCCACAGGGCCACTGGAGAGGGAATAAAGCTCCACAAAGTATTCTAAAAAGAATTTACAATCTACTGGCTCAGTGGTTAGCGCTGTATGGTGGCTCAGTGGTGAGCATTGTATGGTGGCTCAGTGGTTAGCACTGTATATGGTGGCTCAGTGGTTAGCGCTGTATGGTGGCTCAGTGGTTAGCACTGTATATGGTGGCTCAGTGGTGAGCATTGTATGGTGGCTCAGAGGTGAGCATTGTATGGTGGCTCAGTGGTTAGCGCTGTATGGTGGCTCAGTGGTTAGCACTGTATATGGTGGCTCAGTGGTGAGCATTGTATGGTGGCTCAGAGGTGAGCATTGTATGGTGGCTCAGTGGTTAGCGCTGTATGGTGGCTCAGTGGTTAGCACTGTATATGGTGGCTCAGTGGTGAGCATTGTATGGTGGCTCAGAGGTGAGCATTGTATGGTGGCTCAGTGGCTAGCATTGTATGGTGGCTCAGTGTTTAGCACTGTATATGGTGGCTCAGTGGTTAGCGCTGTATGGTGGCTCAGTGGTGAGCATTGTATGGTGGCTCAGTGGTTAGCACTGTATATGGTGGCTCAGTGGTTAGCGCTGTATGGTGGCTCAGTGGTTAGCACTGTATATGGTGGCTCAGTGGTGAGCATTGTATGGTGGCTCAGAGGTGAGCATTGTATGGTGGCTCAGTGGTTAGCATTGTATGGTGGCTCAGTGTTTAGCACTGTATATGGTGGCTCAGTGGTTAGCGCTGTATGGTGGCTCAGTGGTGAGCATTGTATGGTGGCTCAGTGGTTAGCACTGTATATGGTGGCTCAGTGGTTAGCGCTGTATGGTGGCTCAGTGGTTACCACTGTATATGGTGGCTCAGTGGTGAGCATTGTATGGTGGCTCAGAGGTGAGCATTGTATGGTGGCTCAGTGGTTAGCATTGTATGGTGGCTCAGTGTTTAGCACTGTATATGGTGGCTCAGTGGTTAGCACTGTACGGTGGCTCAGTGGTTAGCACTGTACGGTGGCTCAGTGGTTAGCACTGTACGGTGGCTCAGTGGTTAGCACTGTACGGTGGCTCAGTGGTTAGCACTGTACGGTGGCTCAGTGGTTAGCACTGTACGGTGGCTCAGTGGTTAGCACTGTACGGTGGCTCAGTGGTTAGCACTGTACGGTGGCTCAGTGGTTAGCACTGTACGGTGGCTCAGTGGTTAGCACTGTACGGTGGCTCAGTGGTTAGCACTGTACGGTGGCTCAGTGGTTAGCACTGTACGGTGGCTCAGTGGTTAGCACTGTACGGTGGCTCAGTGGTTAGCACTGTACGGTGGCTCAGTGGTTAGCACTGTACGGTGGCTCAGTGGTTAGCACTGTACGGTGGCTCAGTGGTTAGCACTGTACGGTGGCTCAGTGGTTAGCACTGTACGGTGGCTCAGTGGTTAGCACTGTACGGTGGCTCAGTGGTTAGCACTGTACGGTGGCTCAGTGGTTAGCACTGTACGGTGGCTCAGTGGTTAGCACTGTACGGTGGCTCAGTGGTTAGCACTGTACGGTGGCTCAGTGGTTAGCACTGTACGGTGGCTCAGTGGTTAGCACTGTACGGTGGCTCAGTGGTTAGCACTGTACGGTGGCTCAGTGGTTACACTGTACGTGGCTCAGTGGTTAGCACTGTACGGTGGCTCAGTGGTTAGCACTGTACGGTGGCTCAGTGGTTAGCACTGTACGGTGGCTCAGTGGTTAGCACTGTACGGTGGCTCAGTGGTTAGCACTGTACGGTGGCTCAGTGGTTAGCACTGTAACGTGGCTCAGTGGTTAGCACTGTACGGTGGCTCAGTGGTTAGCACTGTACGGTGGCTCAGTGGTTAGCACTGTACGGTGGCTCAGTGGTTAGCACTGTACGGTGGCTCAGTGGTTAGCACTGTACGGTGGCCTACTCTAGTGGTTAGCACTGTACGGTGGCTCAGTGGTTAGCACTGTACGGTGGCTCAGTGGTTAGCACTGTACGGTGGCTCAGTGGTTAGCACTGTACGGTGGCTCAGTGGTTAGCACTGTACGGTGTGGCTCAGTGTGGTTAGTACACTGTACGGTGGCTCAGTGGTTAGCACTGTACGGTGTCAGTGGTCTAGTCATGTCGTGCTCAGTGGTTAGCACTGTACGGTGGCTCAGTGGTTAGCACTGTACGGTGGCTCAGTGGTTAGCATGTCGTGGCTCAGTGGTTAGCACTGTACGGTGCTCAGTGGTTAGCACTGTACGGTGGCTCAGTGGTTAGCACTGTACGGTGGCTCAGTGGTTAGCACTGTACGGTGGCTCAGTGGTTAGCACTGTACGGTGGCTCAGTGGTTAGCACTGTACGGTGGCTCAGTGGTTAGCACTGTACGGTGGCTCAGTGGTTAGCACTGTACGGTGGCTCAGTGGTTAGCACTGTACGGTGGCTCAGTGGTTAGCACTGTACGGTGGCTCAGTGGTTAGCACTGTACGGTGGCTCAGTGGTTAGCACTGTACGGTGGCTCAGTGGTTAGCACTGTACGGTGGCTCAGTGGTTAGCACTGTACGGTGGCTCAGTGGTTAGCACTGTACGGTGGCTCAGTGGTTAGCACTGTACGGTGGCTCAGTGGTTAGCACTGTACGGTGGTCATGTGCACGTACGGGTTAGCACTACATCTAGTGGAGCTTCCAGTGGTTAGCACTACACAGTGGCTCGGTAGACTGTGGTAGTTGGCACTACACAGTGGCTCAGTGGTTAGCACTATACAGAGGCTCAGTGGTTAACACTGTATGGTGGCTCAATGGTTAGCTCTACACAGTGGCTCAGTGGTTAGCACTACACAGTGGCTCAGTGGTTAGCACTATACAGTGGCTCAGTAGTTAGCACTATACAGTGGCTCAGTGGTTAACACTGTATGGTGGCTCAATGGTTAGCTCTACACAGTGGCTCAGTGGTTAGCACTACACAGTGGCTCAGTGGTTAGCACTATACAGTGGCTCAGTAGTTAGCACTATACAGTGGCTCAGTGGTTAGCACTATACAGTGGCTCAGTGGTTAGCACTACACAGTGGCTCAGTGGTTAGCACTACACAGTGGCTCAGTGGTTAGCACTATACAGAGGCTCAGTGGTTAACACTGTATGGTGGCTCAATGGTTAGCTCTACACAGTGGCTCAGTGGTTAGCACTACACAGTGGCTCAGTGGTTAGCACTATACAGTGGCTCAGTGGTTAGCACTATACAGTGGCTCAGTGGTTAGCACTATACAGTGGCTCAGTGGTTAGCACTATACAGTGGCTCAGAGGTTAGCACTATACAGTGGCTCAGTGGTTAGCACTACATAGTGGCTCAGTGGTTAGCAGTATACTGTGGCTCAGTGGTTAGCACTGTATGGTTGCTCAGTGGTTAGCACTACATAGTGGCTCAGTGGTTAACACTGTATGGTGGCTCAGTGGTTAGCACTACACAGTGGCTCAGTACTTGGCTCTGTTGCTTTGCAGCCCCGGAGTCCTGGGTTCAAATGCCACCAAACAGGACATCTGCAAGAAGTTTGTATGTTCTCCCTGTGTTTGTGTGGGTTTCCTCCTACACTCCAAAGACATAGTGATAGGGAATATAGATTGTGAACCCCAATGGGGACAGTGTTGATAAAGTCTGTAATGAGCTGCCAAATAATATGACGTTATATACACAAAGCCTACATTTTAAATCCTTTAATTATTCCCAAAGTTTTAGTTAGTAAACTTAGTCTGGATTGAATGGACAAATTTCTTGCTTCTACTTCACCGCTGTATTAAAATCCAGAAGGCGACAAATTACCCATCATGTTACATTATACAAAAATAAGAATAAATTCCATCTCCAGGTAAGTATAGAAATCCAATAGGCCAAAGTACAGAAATGTTTATTACTTACAACATCTTCTATGATCTCCTTGATAGCAGCCACAGCAAGAATGAAAAGCAGAGGAACCAGGGTTGTATATCGCCCAGTAGGAGACACATCAGGAATTTGCTAAAAGACACAAAGAACACATGGATTAAAGTGATACTCCGGGGATGAGGAAGGTGACCTACAAAGAACACATTGATTACAGTGACCCTCCAGGGATGAAGAAGGTGACCTACAAAGAACACATTAATTACAGTGACCCTCCAGGGATGAAGAAGGTGACCTACAAAGAACACATGGATTACAGTGACCCTCCAGGGATGAAGAAGGTGACCTACAAAGAACACATGGATTACAGTGATACTCCGGGGATGAGGAAGGTGACCTACAAAGAACACATGGATTACAGTGATACTCCGGGGATGAGGAAGGTGACCTACAAAGAACACATGGATTACAGTGACCCTCCAGGGATGAGGAAGGTGACCTACAAAGAACACATGGATTACAGTGACCCTCCAGGGATGAAGAAGGTGACCTACAAAGAACACATGGATTACAGTGACCCTCCAGGGATGAAGAAGGTGACCTACAAAGAACACATGGATTACAGTGACCCTCCAGGGATGAAGAAGGTGACCTACAAAGAACACATGGATTACAGTGACCCTCCAGGGATGAGGAAGGTGACCTACAAAGAACACATGGATTAAAGTGACCCTCCAGGGATGAGGAAGGTGACCTACAAAGAACACATGGATTACAGTGACCCTCCAGGGATGAGGAAGGTGACCTACAAAGAACACATGGATTAAAGTGACCCTCCAGGGATGAGGAAGGTGACCTACTACTACTACTCATTTGGTCTTGCAGGTTCCTTGCAACTTTTTGGAAAAAAGTGCAACTAGTGATATAGGGGCTCGCATTCTTGTGTCTGACCTGAATCATGGCCTCAACCTTCTCCATCACTGACATCCATCTAATAATATATAGACTTTCTATTTCTGTTTGGGAAGAAAACAACAATCTGCCTCTGGTTCTCTAAAATGACTGAAGAGATGTTGATGGAGGAACTTCTACAGTCAATAACTACATTGTCAGTTTTCATAAAACTTTGGTATTGGACAGTATTTAGATCCTCAGCCAAATATCGGGCCTGTATTGAGGAGAACAAGAGGTTATTAGCACAGGACCCCTGGACTGAATAACTTTCCCTCCTTAATCTCATCCTTCTTTCTTCACTCGCATTTGCTCTCTCTCTCTCGTTTCCTTTCTTGGTTTTGATATCTAACTGTCTAGATTACCTTGGAATTTTATATTAGGTTTTAGTATTGTATAACTGATGTCGTTGCATTGAGTCGCCTATTAATCTTTAGGTCAAGATAGTTTTAATTTCTCACATCAGTCTATATTGACAGATTTGTTTTATTTGTTGTGGTCTTTGAATTTGGCACATCTAGTGTCCCTGACAAAAGTTATGTTGCTTACCCATGTTATAAAAGCTTAGAACCTGATGTTAAATTCATCCATTGGTTTAATAAATTACTCTTTTGAAAGCTGAAACCCACCCAAATGTGGTTTAGGTTAAGAAAATAAATGGCTTCAATGCTGAAACATTGATCATTTAATGAACACAGAATGGTCAGATTTTGGCAAGACAAAAGTTTTGTAGCCTGGTCATATAATGCACCCAATCCTAGTTTACATCCTCACCTGTGCTCAGTAAATGATCGGTTAATGAGTGGGTGTGTATAAATAGAAACCCAGCACCCCAGACCTTCACTTGAACTGCAACTTGAGCTCTGACAGCATGCCAAAAATCCACCCTGTGGCCAAAGCCTTGATTATCAAGAGGCTGAAGACCAGATCCACTACAGAGGTGGCTGGCACCTTTAATGTGTCTCAGCGTCAAGCACAAAGAATTAAAAAAGATTTGAAGATACTGGAGATGTGTTTGACAAGCTCAGGACCGGCAGACCCCGCAAGACAACTGCTCAGGAGGAACGATTTTTGGGTAGAAAATCCAAAGCAAGCCCCTCTTCCACTGCAGCAGAGCTCCAACAGGCCTGGTCACCTCAAGTCCTTGTGTCAACTACAACAGTTTGAAGGATTCTGTCTCTAAATGGTCTCCATGGTCGAATCGGTGGCCAGAGGCCAGCACTAAACAAAAGGCAAAAAAAAAAAACGTGTGGCATTTGCAAAGTCCCACAGCCTGCTAAACAGATGGACACTGGAAAAGTGGCAGAAGGTGGATTTCTCTGATGAATCTTCAGTAGAATTACACCACAGCTGCCGCAAATACTGCAGGAGACCTACTGGAGCCCATATGGATTCAAATTTGGTGGTGGAAAGACCATGGTCTGGTGTTACATTCAGTATGGGAGTGTGCGAAACATTTGCAAGGTGGAACAAAATATCAATAGCCTAAAATATCAAGAAGTATTCGCCACCGCTTACATTCCAAATCATAAAAGGGGTCAAATTCTGCAGCAGGATGGTGCTTCATCTCATACATCCATCTCTACAACAAAGTTCCTCCACGCAATAAAAGATCAAGGTGCTCAAGGACTGACCAGCCCAGTCACCAGACATGAACATCATTGAGCATGTTTGGGGTAGGATGAAAGAGGAAGCTTGGAAGACAAAACCAAAGAATCTAGATGAACTCTGGGATGCATGCAAGACTGCATTCTTTGCAATTCCTGATGACTTCATTAATAAATTGCATGAATCATTGTTGAACCAAATGGATGCAGTCCGCCTGCGCACAGATCACATATGGGAGTGAATAGGTGCGCACGGTCATGCGCAGCACCGTGCGCTCCCATTATAAAGATAGGAGCTCGCG
>JARQOC010001917.1:0-32707 GCA_033576535.1 Allobates femoralis | reverse complement strand
GGACTAAAAAGTTTGAATTTTATCTTCTTTCTACCCGGGATATAGTCAAATTTTTTTAAATGTCTATTTTTCCTGTTTAGAGCGAAAACACATTTTCATGTAAACAATAATTTTTTTCCCAAACTATGGAGATTTTGGGGCTGTTCTTTGGTTTCCGCTTGGGTCATGAAGGAGCAGAATGGGAAAAAAGTTTAAATTTATCTTCTTTTGCCAGAGATTAGTCAAATATGTTAAATGTCTTTTTTTCACTGTTTAGAGCGAAAAAACACACTTTCTGTAAAGCAATAATTTTTCCCCAAAAAAAAAGGAGTGTGTGCTGTTCTTTGGGATTCCTGTTAGGTTCATGAAGAGAGGCAGAATGGGACAAAAAGTTTAAATTTATTTTCTTTTGCAGAGATATAGTCAAATATGTTAAAATGTCTTTTTTTCACTGTTTAGACGCGAAAACACACTTTCAGGTCAAAAAATTTAATTTTTCTCCTAAACTACTGGAGATGTGATGCTGTTCTTGGATTCCTGCTTAGGTTCATGAAGAGAGAAAGAATGGGACAAAAAGTTTGAATTTATCTTTTTCTAGCCAGAGATTATAGTCAAACATATGTTTAAATGTCTATTTTCACTGTTTAGCCCCGGGAAAACACACTTTCATGTCAAAGCAATGAATTTTTCTCCCAAAACTACTGGAGATGTGATGCTGTTCTTTTGGATTCCGTTTAAAGGTTCATGAAGAGAGCAGAAGGGGACAAAAGTTTGAATTTATCTTCTTTCTAGCCAAGATATAGTCAAACGTATGTTTAAATGTCTATTTTCACTGTTTAGACGCGAAAACACACTTTCAGGTCAAACAATTAATTTTTCTCCTAAACTACTGGAGATGTGATCGTTCTTGGGGATTCCTGCTTAGGTTCTTTAAGGGACAGAATGGGACAAAAATTTGAATTTATCTTCTTCTCTAGCCAGAGATTAGTCAACAATTTTTAAAATGTCTATTTCACTGTTTAGACCGAAAACACACTTTCATGTCAAAGCAATAATTTTTTTCCTCCTAATCTAATTGGAGCTGTTTCGTTCTTTGGGATTCCGGCTTAGGTTCATGAAGAGAGCTAAAGGGACAAAAGTTTGAATTTATCTTCTTTCTAGCCAGAAGATATAGTCAAACTATTTTTAAAAATGTCAAATTTCACTGTTTAGACGCGAAAACACACTTTCAGGGTCAAAGAAATTTAATTTTTCTCCAAACTACTGGAGATGTGATGCTGTTCTTTGGATTCCTGCTTGGTTAGAAGGAGCAGAATGGGACCAAAAAGTTTTTGAATTTATCTTCTTTCTAGCCAGAGATATAGTCAAACGTATGTTTAAAATGTCTATTTTCACTGTTAGACGCGAAAAACACACTTTCATGTTAAAGCAATGAATTTTTCTCCTCTAAACTATTGGAGCAGTGTATGCTGTTCTTTGGGATTCCTGCTTAGGTTCATGAAGAGAGCAGAATGGGACAAAAAAGTTTGAATTTTATCTTCTTTCTAGCCAGAGATATAGTCCCAAACATAGTTTAAAATGTCTAATTTCACTGTTTAGACGCGAAAACACACTTTCATGTCAAAGCAATATTTTCTCCTAAACTACTGGAGATGTGATGCTGTTCTTTGGGATTCCTGCTTAGGTTCATGAAGAAGCAGAATGGACAAAAAGTTTTGAATTTACCCCCTTTTTCTTTCTAGCCAGAGATATAGTCAAACGTTAGGTTAAAATGTCTATTTTCACTGTTTAAGACGCAAAAACACACTTTCATGTCAAAGCAATGAATTTTTTCTCCTAAACTACTGGAGATGTGATGCTGTTCTTTGGATTCCTGCTTAGGTTATGAAGAGAGCAGAATGGGACAAAAAGTTTGAATTATCTTCTTTCTAGCCAGTAGATATAGTCAAACGTATGTTAAATGTCTATTTCACTTTTTAGAACGCGAAAACACACTTTCATGTCAAAGCAATTAGATTTTTCTCCTAAACTACTGGAGATGTGATGCTGTTCTTTGGGATTCCTGCTTAGGTTCATGAAGAGAGCAGAAGGGGAAACAAAAGTTTAATTTACTTCTTTCTAGCCAGGAGATATAGTCAAACGTATTTAAAATGTCTATTTTCACTGTTTAGACGCAAAACACACTTTCATGTTAAAGCAATGAATTTTTCTCCTAAACTACTGGAGATGTGATGCTGTTCTTTGGGATTCCTGCTTCGGTTTATGAAGAGAGCAGAATGGGACAAAAAGTTTGAATTTATCTTCTTTTTCTAGCCAGAGATATAGTCAAACGTATGTTTAAAATGTCTATTTTCACTGTTTAGACGCGAAAACACACTTTCATGTCAAAGCAATGAATTTTTCTCCTAAACATACTGGAGATGTGATGCTGTTCTTTGGATTCCTGCTTAGGTTTATGAAGAGAGCAGAATGGGACAAAAATTTTGAATTATCTTCTTTCTAGCCAGAGATATAGTCAAACTATGTTAAAATGTCTATTTTCACTGTTTAGACGCGAAAAACACACTTTCAGGTCAAAGCAATTAATTTTTCTCCTAAACTACTGGAGATGTGATGCTGTTCTTTGGGATTCCTGCTTAGGTTCATGAAGAGAGCAGAATGGGACAAAAAGTTTGAATTTACCTTCTTTCTAGCCAGAGATATAGTCAAACGTATGTTTAAATGTCTATTTTCACTGTTTAGACGCGAAAAACACACTTTCATGTAAAGCAATGAATTTTTCTCCTAAACTACTGGAGATGTGATGCTGTTCTTTGGGATTCCTGCTTAGGTTCATGAAGAGAGCAGAATGGGACAAAAAGTTTGAATTTATCTTCTTTATGCAGAGATATAGTCAAACGTATGTTAAAATGTCTATTTTCACTGTTTAGACGCGAAAACACACTTTCAGGTCAAAGCAATTAATTTTTCTCCTAAACTACTGGAGATGTGATGCTGTTCTTTGGGATTCCTGCTTAGGTTCATGAAGAGAGCAGAATGGGACAAAAAGTTTTGAATTTACTTCTTTCTAGCCAGAGATATAGTCAAACGTATGTTAAAATGTCTATTTTCACTGTTTAGACGCGAAAACACACTTTCATGTAAAGCAATGAATTTTTCTCCTAAACTACTGGAGCTGTGATGCTGTTCTTTGGGATTCCTGCTTAGGTTCATGAAGAGAGCAGAATGGGACAAAAAGTTTGAATTTATCTTCTTTATAGCAAGAGATATAGTCAAACATATGTTAAATGTCTATTTTCACTGTTTAGACGCGAAAACACACTTTCATGTCAAAGCAATGAATTTTTCTCCTAAACTACTGGAGATGTGATGCTGTTCTTTGGGATTCCTGCTTAGGTTCATGAAGAGAGCAGAATGGGACAAAAAGTTTGAATTTATCTTCTTTCTAGCCAGAGATATAATCAAACTATGTTAAAATGTCTATTTTCACTGTTTAGACGCGAAAACACACTTTCATGTCAAAGCAATGTTTTTTCTCCTAAACTACTGGAGATGTGATGCTGTTCTTTGGGATTCCTGCTTAGGTTATGAAGAGAGCAGAATGGGACAAAAAGTTTGAATTTATCTTCTTTCTAGCCAGAGATATAGTCAAAGTATGTTAAAATGTCTATTTTCACTGTTTAGACGCGAAAACACACTTTCATTTTAAAGCAATGATTTTTTTCTCCTAAACTACTGGAGCTGTGATGCTGTTCTTGATATTCCTGCTTAGGTTCATGAAGAGAGCAGAATGGGACAAAAAGTTTGAATTTATCTTCTTTCTAGCCAGAGATATATTTCAAACGTATGTTAAAATGTCTATTTTCACTGTTTAGACGCGAAAACACACTTTCATGTCAAAGCAATTAATTTTTCTCCTAAACTACTGGAGATGTGATGCTGTTCTTTGGGATTCCTGCTTAGGTTTCATGAAGAGAGCAGAATGGACAAAAAGTTTGAATTATCTTCTTTCTAGCCAGAGATATAGTGAAACGTATGTTAAAATGTCTATTTTCACTGTTTAGACGCGAAAACACACTTTCAGTCAAAGCAATAATTTTTCTCCTAAACTACTGGAGATGTGATGCTGTTCTTTGGGATTCCCGCTTAGGTTCATGAAGAGAGCAGAATGGGAAAAAAAAGTTTGAATTTATCTTCTTTCTAGCCAGAGATATAGTCAAACGTATGTTAAATGTCTATTTTCACTGTTTAGACGCGAAAACACACTTTCATGTCAAAGCAATGAATTTTTCTCCTAAACTACTGGAGATGTGATGCTGTTCTTTGGATTCCTGCTTAGGTTCATGAAGAGAGCAGAATGGGACAAAAATTTGAATTTATCTTCTTTCTAGCCAGAGATATAGTCAAACGTATGTTAAAATGTCTATTTTCACTGTTTAGACGCGAAAAACACACTTTCATGTTCAAAGCAATGAATTTTTGTCCTAAACTACTGGAGCTGTGATGCTGTTCTTGGAATTCCTGCTTAGGTTCATGAAGAGAGCAGAATGGGACAAAAAGTTTGAATTTATCTTCTTTCTAGCCAGAGATATAGTCAAACGTATGTTAAAATGTCTATTTTCACTGTTTAGACGCGAAAACACACTTTCATGTTAAAGCAATGAATTTTTCTCCTAAACTACTGGAGCTGTGATGCTGTTCTTTGGGATTCCTGCTTAGGTTCATGAAGAGAGCAGAATGGGACAAAAAAGTTTGAATTTATCTTCTTTCTAGCCAGAGATATAGTCAAAAATATGTTTAAATGTCTATTTTCACTGTTTAGACGCGAAAACACACTTTCATGTCAAAGCAATGAATTTTTCTCCTAAACTACTGGAGATGTGATGCTGTTCTTTGGATTCCTGCTTAGGTTCATGAAGAGAGCAGAATGGGACAAAAAGTTTGAATTTATCTTCTTTCTAGCCAGAGATATAGTCAAACATATGTTTAAATGTCTATTTTCACTGTTTAGACGCGAAAACACACTTTCATGTCAAAGCAATGAATTTTTCTCCTAAACTACTGGAGATGTGCATGCTGTTCTTTGGGATTCCTGCTTAGGTTCATGAAGAGAGCAGAATGGGACAAAAAGTTTGAATTTATCTTCTTTCTAGCCAGAGATATAGTCAAACATATGTTTAAATGTCTATTTTCACTGTTTAGACGCGAAAACACACTTTCATGTCAAAGCAATTAATTTTTCTCCTAAACTACTGGAGATGTGATGCTGTTCTTTGGGATTCCTGCTTAGGTTCATGAAGAGAGCAGAATGGGACAAAAAGTTTGAATTTATCTTCTTTCTAGCCAGAGATATAGTCAAACGTATGTTAAAATGTCTATTTTCACTGTTTAGACGCGAAAACACACTTTCAGGTCAAAGCAATAAATTTTTCTCCTAAACTACTGGAGATGTGATGCTGTTCTTTGGGATTCCTGCTTAGGTTCATGAAGAGAGCAGAATGGGACAAAAAGTTTGAATTTACTTCTTTCTAGCCAGAGATATAGTCAAACGTATGTTAAAATGTCTATTTTCACTGTTTAGACGCGAAAACACACTTTCATGTTAAAGCAATGAATTTTTCTCCTAAACTACTGGAGCTGTGATGCTGTTCTTTGGGATTCCTGCTTAGGTTCATGAAGAGAGCAGAATGGGACAAAAAAGTTTGAATTTATCTTCTTTCTAGCCAGAGATATAGTCAAACGTATGTTAAAATGTCTATTTTCACTGTTTAGACGCGAAAACACACTTTCATGTTAAAGCAATGAATTTTTCTCCTAAACTACTGGAGATGTGATGCTGTTCTTTGGGATTCCTGCTTAGGTTCATGAAGAGAGCAGAATGGGACAAAAAAGTTTGAATTTATCTTCTTTCTAGCCAGAGATATAGTCAAACGTATGTTAAAATGTCTATTTTCACTGTTTAGACGCGAAAACACACTTTCAGTCAAGCAATTAATTTTTCTCCTAAACTACTGGAGATGTGATGCTGTTCTTTGGGATTCCTGCTTAGGTTCATGAAGAGAGCAGAATGGGACAAAAAGTTTGAATTTACCTTCTTTCTAGCCAGAGATATAGTCAAACGTATGTTAAAATGTCTATTTTCACTGTTTAGACGCGAAAACACACTTTCATGTTAAAGCAATGAATTTTTCTCCTAAACTACTGGAGCTGTGATGCTGTTCTTTGGGATTCCTGCTTAGGTTCATGAAGAGAGCAGAATGGGACAAAAAGTTTGAATTTATCTTCTTTCTAGCCAGAGATATAGTCAAACATATGTTTAAATGTCTATTTTCACTGTTTAGACGCGAAAACACACTTTCATGTCAAAGCAATGAATTTTTCTCCTAAACTACTGGAGATGTCATGCTGTTCTTTGGGATTCCTGCTTCGGTTTATGAAGAGAGCAGAATGGGAGGCGTGGCTTTGGAGCTCATGGAGAGCAGACGTGTTTAGCTCGAGCTCCTGCTCCTCAGCCAGAAAAAAGCAACTGGATCTCTTCCCTAGGGGAGAAATCCTACCAAACCAACCAAGATCTGCCTGAACCAGCTCCAAGAACCATCTGGACCTACTGGACTTCTCACTTCTGGATTTTTTTTCCCTCTTTGGATTACCACAATAGAAGATCTTCTTGAATCTTCATCTTCTCCCCCATCTACTTGGCTTAATTAGACACTGGACATCTCCTTGGGACTCTAACTCAACTATTTTGGGCTTCTTCCTGGTTCTGAGTGGTCAGAGGACCCTTAAACCAGCTTTTGGACTTTTCCCGCCTTTTTTAGGGACTTTCCCGCTTTCCCGCCAAAACCGCGGCTTTTTCCCGCCTTTTTCGGGGGGTTTCCCGCTTTCCCGCCAGAAACCGCGACTTTTTCCCGCCTTTTTCGGGGGTTTCCCGCTTTCCCGCCAAAATCGCGGCTTTTTCCCGCCTTTTTTCGGGACTTCCCCGCTTTTCCCGCCAAAATCGCGGCTCTATTGTAGACCCGCGAGTTACTATAGCAACGGCCACTAGGGGCAGACTCCGATACATAGCAGTCTCTTCTATGCATAGAAGCACCTGGATGATCAAGCCTGGGATTACAACTTCTTCTCTCACTACGAGTAAGTGAGCCTTCAGAAAAGGTGCCAGCTCCCTTGGTTTCTCTCTGTGTTTTCGGGACCCCTGCAAGTATATACTGAGGTTCCCGTCGCCGCCTTGCCCTGGGGGAACCGGGACCCGATCTACTGACTTCCGATTCAGGTAGGAATCTCCCTGAACCTGTGTTGAAACTCTCGGCTCCACTCCGGACTTCCAGGACACCCCGGGGACTGACGCAGCAGTTTCCCGCCCTTTTCACAGCCACGTTACATAATCATTTGTTGTCAAAACAACAGCTGGCAGCAGATGGCGCTAACACTCTTCTGACATTCCACTATACTGAAAGATTCTGAAGCGACGAGTGACTGCATCGAGCTCTGCTCAGTAAGGACTGTGCCTGCCTTCCCGGACTAGTGGAGCTGCTGCTCTGCTTCTGCTCCTGGCTCTGCTCTTCACCGGTGGTTCTATTAAAGATCCCTGGATATTTCCTGCTTCTCCTTCAACTTGAGCATTGGACCGGAACCTGTTGGTGCGGGCACTCCTAGACATCTGGGACCCCCAGGAGATTTCCGCAACATTTTCCCGTGCTCTTAGACCACTGTTACATAACTAATAGTTGCTATGGTAACCGCAGGTGGCAGAAGGAATTAATACATCTACGATACTCCACCAACTGGAAACCTCTGGAACTGCATGTACACATATTGGGATCTGATCAGCGGAAACCACACTTGCCTACTATACCCCCGGCTCTAATTTTATCAGTACTCATCCCGGATATCTCTGGCCATTCTCCACCATTCTCCCGGCCGGACGCTGACCCGGACTTCTTTATAACAACCGCTACTATATACACAGCAAGCTCCATTATACTTCCAAGTCCACTGATACTACTGGAACACTCTGGAATAGCGGTTTAATAGTTTCACGGAACCGGTCAGCGGGAGGACAAGTTCCTTCATTATTTTTGTTACTCTGCCCCCCTTCCTCCTTTTTTTTTTTTTTTTTTTTTTTTTTTTCTCTTTCTTTCTTATAGGTTCTCCAAGATCCTCGCCTGACAAACGGTTCTTCTTCTTCAGATCTACCTGCCTAAGAACAACAAGGATATTTCTGCTGAACATCTACTGACTTCAACGTGAACTGCCTGAATTCCTCTCTACTGCTCATCTCTACGCTGGAACCCTGACAAGACATCTAGCCATCTTTGAGGAACTAACTGAACTTCCTTGGACAAGTGATTATTATCTGTCCCCCTGACGCTCCAAATTGACCCTTGTCCCTTAAACAAAAGGGATTGCTTCACTCTACATTATTCATCTTGGTTTTTGGGACTGTAATACAAGAACTACTTCTTTATACTCGTTGGAAAATTAGCCGGAGGACACAGACAACACCAAATTGACCCTCGACCTCCAATCAACAAGGTTTATTTCCCTTTGTGCTGTAACATTTAGCTCTTTGGGTCTGCATTACATAGAACATCCTTTCAACTTTTTCTTTGGGATATTTGTCGTTTGAAGATTGGTAATATCTTATTAGTCCTTCTCTTTCTCAATTGCTTATCCTACTTATCTATAACCTCAACCTTGATCCTATTACTCTTTCTATTATTACATATCTCTCCTTTATAACTGCTTATCCTTTTCCTTCACTCTTACTTTCTTACGAAACACTTATTGCCTACCTATAAACCTATTTACACCTTTTCCTCTGGCTTACAATTAACCCTTTATCTTAATCCTAGATTTTCTTCTCTTTAATTCCTTCTTCTTCAATTACAACTAGTAGACCATTTCTGTTTTCTTTTTACCCTGCTCTTTATACTATCATATGCATACCACCTTGTCAACTTATTGTATGCTCTGAGTACCATTTCTCCTTTCACTGCTCTAATGCTTGTTATTCTCTCCACCTCATCCCCTCTCCTTTAGCTCTGTTCCCTCTGATTTGATTCTATCCTTACTTCCTGACAACCCTTTTATAACTCTTACTGCCCTTAACTTAAACTATTTCTCTACATTATTACTTATTGATTACAAATTTGTGGTCCTGACTGTAGCTATCGTGTGGGAACTGGAATGTTGTCAAGACTGGTCACTTTTAATTTTGACCAGTTAATATCTATCCCAACATACAATCCAGTCTTGATAATCTAAATGTAACTCACTTATTGAGTCCACTTGACAACCTATAGTTGTTGTCACTGTTATCTTAGATAATTACTGCATTTGTTTCTTTTCAACAAGTTTTTATTACAAGAATATTCTGTGCTAACAATCCTACACAATTATCTCCAGACGAGAATCATACACAGCCACCATTGACCATAGTATAACCCTATTATAATTGAGAGGAATTTTAAAGGGGTATAGTTAGCGACTGATACACGGGACTTCTCATTTAGGAAATAATTTATAACCAGATTACCTAACCCATCTGGGTAAATCCTTCAAAACAGAAGGAACATAATATTCAATTTCACCTTTTCTAAACTTAGTGCAGTGTTCTCTTTAACTCTTCCACCAGATTAAACCAGCTATTAAGTTTAAACAACGTCTGATCCCACTAGGACTAATTATAATTCTGTGGATTTAGGCTCTTGATAGTCAATACCATAACGTATTTCATTTGATTCTCTCTTCAAAACTAAATACCCAAACACTCCAAGTCTCCTTTAAAGAATCTACAGCAACACTCTCGATACTGCAACAAGATCCTTCAGTTTTACCTTATCAACCTGACCAACAATTAATCCATTATGGCCACAGCTAAACAGCCTAAGGAAAATCCAAAACCTCCTAGATCTGATATAAAGATCACACATGCAGAGTATAAGCACCGCTCTAGATCCCCTAGGGATACCAGCAGCGACAGAGGTTCTGACTCCCACATGCATACAGAAGAGGGAACCTACACAAAATCCCAAGTTTTCTCCCAAAAAAGAAAAGATTTTGCAACCAAGAAAAAGACTGGCCTTCCCCAGACATCGAAAATGTCAAACTCCTCAGATTCTGACTTAAATGAGACTCCTAATCCTAGCCCAATTAAGCAGAAACCAGGAAAGAACCTACATCAACACAAGACACTGATACTTTTGAAGGAATAAATTGGACTGGACCAATAGATAAAAATTTCTTCAAAGATATATTTTATGCTCTTGACAAAAAGAACAAAGCTTTCGAGGAAAAATTAGAATCAAAATTTGCACTTATGCAAATCTCAGTGGACAACATAACACATAAGGCAGACAAAAATAAATCGGATATTTCATCTTTGTCATCCAGGCATGAGGAACTGGTTAATGACCACAGACTCCTCAAGGAAAGCTGCAAATCGATGCAGGATAAAATCTCAAGCTTGGATGACAAGGATAGGCGTCAAAACCTAAAATTACGAGGCGTTGAGGAAACCATTCCGCTCAACCAACTAAAACACTATGTAACAGACCTAATGCGACTAACGATCCCCACGCTATCTGATCCCAACCTTAACATTGTATCAATTCACCGTCTTAGGAAGCCAAAATTTCTAGCCCCAGATATCCAAGGGACATCCTGGTTAAATTTCAATTTCTCCATGTGAAGGAACAGATTGTCGACTATTTAAAATTACACAAGTCCCTTCCCACCCCATACCAACATGTCAGAATTTTTGCTGACATCTCAAAATCTACAATGCAACAGAGAAGGGAACTTTCCCCCATTATCAACTCATTACAGAAGAGCTCCATTCCTTACAAGTGGGACTTTAACCCAACAAGAATCATAATTCAACATCAGGGAAAATTTATCGCACTTTCAGAGGTAGAGAAAGGTCTAAAGACCCTAAAAGATCTGGGTATTATCATATCATAATTAGATCTATACGCCAATTAAGAATGGCTGAGGTGTATTGCCAAAACACCAGCCAAAAAAAGGAGGTTTTTGAACGTGATCTTAGGATCCCCTCCGTTGAGAAAATTGATGTTTCGTTTTAAATCTTAACAGCAACAAATTTCAAAAGACTAAAATTTGCTTTTTTCTATAATAGGGTCATTCCATGTCAAGTGATCCAAAAAATGAATATTTTTTTTCCCTGACGTCCTCAGATTTTTTAAAAAATTTTTCTATATGAAGAACAACTTTATCTAATTACAAAAAAAAAGTTTTGAATTTTTTTCTTTATCAGTTAATTTTTTACAGATTTTTAAAGTTTTAAAAAAGTGCCAATTTTGGCCTGGTATGGCTTTACATTTTCTATCATATCTCGGGCTAGAAATAAGATAGAGAAACAAAATAAACACCAATCTACTCAGAACTGTCCAGGCTTTCATCAGATATGTCACAAGAGGATCTTTGTTAATATTTTACCCATGTGATCGCAAGCGCAAAACTTTAAAATGCATTTCCGAAAAATCGGCGCGCTTTAAATATTTCAAAAACTGCCCATGTGTCTGCTTTGCTCTTAGCCACATCTGTACCAAATTTCAAGTTGGGATCGCAATGGGATCATATTTTTAACATATTTTACTAGTAATAGCGTCAATGGGTCATTCCATATCAAGTGATCTAAATATGAATATATTTTTTTACCTGACGTCTTTAGATTTTTTTTTTTTTTTCCTTTATGAAGTACTACTTTAGTTAATTACAAATTAAAAGTTTAGAATTTTTTTCTTCATCAGTTAATTTTTTACAGATTTTTAAAGTTTAAAAAAAGGGTGAATTTTGGCCTGGTATGACTTTACATTTTTTTATCTCAGGCTAGAAATAAGATAATGAAGTGGGAGAGGCATCATTTTACTCAGAACGGTAACAGCTTTCATTTGAGATGTTACAAGACTATGTTTCTTTATATCAAATTCAAACTATTGACGGGCAATTGTGAAAAAATGACTGATTGTGTTCTTGGTGATTTTTGAATTGACACTATAATAGTTAAATATTTTGCACTTAGGTCCAATGAATGCGTCCATGGGGTCAAGCTGGGACAGAGTCATCACAAATTAGCCTTATTTGCAGATGACCTGCTACTTTACATCTCCCAGCCCCTGGTCTCCATCCCTTCGGTCTTAATGGAGTTTGAACGGTTCGGACAATTGAGCAACTTTAAAGTGAATTGCTCCAAAACCGAGGCACTCAATATTTCTTTGCCTGGAGAATTGGTTTCTCATCTATCTAAACAGTTCCCATTTAAATGGAAAGTAGAAGCCATTAAGTACTTGGGAGTCCTTATACCAAAAGATCTTAAACAAATATTCAATTTAAATTATCAACCCCTTTTGACTAACGCGGAATCGGCATTTACCTCCTATAGACAATTAAAGCTATCCTGGTTCGGGAGAATAAACGTAGTCAAGATGGATGTCTTGCCCCGACTCTTATATACTTTTCAGACAGTTCCTGTTCTATTGGATAGAGGCTTCCTCCCCAAAATGCAATCTATGATCCTTAGATTTGTCTGGGGGGGCAAGAGGTCCAGATTGCGAATGAATATCCTATCCTTGCCCAAGACCAGAGGAGGGGTTGGACTACCCAACATACGAGCGTACTTTGTGGCTTCCTCTCTTGTTAGAGCTCTAGATTGGCATTATCATGCGTCCTCCAAGAAATGGGTAGGGGTGGAGCAAGAGGGTTTGGGGATTCCGCTGAAACACCTGCTTTGGATTTCCCCTAAAGACTCCACAGACCTAGTACCTTTGATAGACATGACCAGAAACACCTTGAAGGTATGGCACCTAGTGACGAATACCCTCCGCTTAAACGACAGACTTACCCCCTTTGACTCCCCTTTTTTCCAACCCATCTTTCCCACCCAGATTTGACAGGCAGAGATTTTTATGTTGGCGGATTGTGGATGACACCGAGTAGGACAGGCTCTGTCCAGTGGTGGTTTGCCCCCGATGGCAGAGCTACAACTCAAAGAACCTACGAGACCTCTTAAGTGATTCGAATTTCTCCAATACAGAGCATACTTATATTCAGCTGACCACTCTTGCAGGGTAAGATTGACGCCCAACGTATTGGAGAGGTTATTCCAACTGGAGGCTCCACCGAGGCGCAAAATATCAGTTCTATACCAGGCCTTAGGGTCCATGAGAGAGCAGGGCACCCTTTACTTCCAACGTGCTTGGGAGAGGGAATTGGGGTGTAGCATTTCAGAAGCTAATTGGCAGAAATGCTTTATATTTACTCACTCACTAGCTAGCGCTTGTTCTGCACAAGAAAGAAGCTATAAGCTGCTTACTAGATGGTACTTGTGCCCGACGACACTCCGGAACATGTTCCCTGGAACCCCTGATACCTGCTGGCGCTGTGGGGAAGAGAAGGGTACAATGATACACATTTGGTGGAGTTGTGGGGAAATCCGGCGGTTCTGGTCTGAGGTTTTCAATGCATACGCCCGGATAACAGGTAAACAAGCCGAATGCTGCCCAGATCGGCAATGTTATCCATTTTTCCAGGTCCTATTGGTCTACAGAAGAGGGATATTCTCCGCTTTTGCATCTCGGCTGCTCGTGCTGTGATCCCGAGGTTCTGGAATCAAGCCGGACTCCATCTCTACTTGATTGGTTCAAAGAATTGATGGACATATATCGAATGGAGGAGCTCGCAGCTGATGTGTCGGGATCTCGGAACAAATTCTTAGGGATTTGGGTTGAATGGATTCTTTTTCACGACTCTGCAGAATGTAGGAGTATCTTTTCCAGCACAGATAATATGGCTCGACCTCTGGCTGATGGGAGCCAGTGGGATGAGTACCCTTTCTCCTTCCCATACCTCACTCGTCCCCCCCCTCCTTTTTTTCTTTTTTTCTTACGTGGCTTTTCTTTCCCAGTATAACTTTTTCTAATGGTTTTTGTTTCTCTTCTCTCTCTCTTCTTTTCTATCTCTCTTTTCTTCCCATCTGATACATTCAGTCTAGGTATTTCCTTTCTACACCTATACCTTCAGAATTCTAGTGAACATTAGACAGGTATCGGAAACTCTGAGCTGTGAGTAGATCATTAATATTTCAGCCTTCCTTTCCGGTACACCAGTCGATAGACTATTCCAACTAGGCCTCAACGGGTAATGACCCACTTACGTGGTCAACCTGTTAGAAGGGGCCAAGTGATAAAAATCATTCTGCTGGGGCTGCTTGTCCCCTTGACATCAGAACATCTCAAAACCCTGAGAAAGGTTGTATACTTGAGTGTTTGGAATTATATTTAGATTGTAGTATATATTGCACCAGAGAAAGCGCAAAAGTAAATTTGCAGCTTATCTTAAAGTTACTAATAACTTTGTGAATTCTCTTTTTGTATATTTTATATGTCTCAAGATTTTGTTAAAAGATTGAATGTATGTCTTTCATATGTTTTTTCAAAATTTAATAAAAATGAGATTAACCATAGTTAAATATTTTAAAATATGATCCCATCACGATCCCAACTTGAAATTTGGTACAGATGTGCTAAGAGCATAAAAGACACATGGGCAGTTTTGGAAAATTTTTATTAAAACGTTTTTTTCGGAAATGCGTTTCAAAATGTTGCGTTTGCATTCGCATGGGTAAAAAATTAAAATTAACAAATAAACTCTTGTGACATATCTGGTAAAAGCCTGGACAGTTCTGAGTAGAATGGTGTTTATTTTGTTTCTCTATCTTATTTCTAGCCCGAGATAAAAAAATGTAAAGTCAATACCAGGCCAAAATTCACCCTTATTTTAAACTTTAAAAATCTGTAAAAAATTAACTGATGAAGAAAAAAATTCCAAACTTTTAATTTGTAATTAACTAAAGTAGTACTTCATAAAGGAAAAAAAAAAAAAAAATCTAAAGACGTCAGGTAAAAAAAAATATTCATATTTAGATCACTTGATATGGAATGACCCATTGACGCTATTAATAGTAAAATATGTTAAAATATGATCCCATTGCGATCCCAACTTGAAATTTGGTACAGATGTGGCTAAGAGCAAAGCAGACACATGGGCAGTTTTTGAAATATTTAAAGCGCGCCGATTTTTCGGAAATACGTTTTAAAGTTTTGCGCTTGCAATCACATGGTGTAAAATATTAACAAAGATCCTCTTGTGACATATCTGATGAAAGCCTGTATAGTTCTGAGTAGAATGGTGTTTATTTTGTCTCTCTATCTTATTCCTAGCCTGAGTTATGAGGAGAAACGTAAAGGCAGGCAACAGCGAAATTCACACTTTTTCCGAACTTTGAAAATCATTTAAAAAAAAAAATAAATTTTTAAAAAATGTTTCTCTTTACATTTTGCATTGTCTGACATGCTATTATCAAATAACAAAATCTCAAAAGAATTAAAAATATAGAGGTAATAATCATTGGTTCACTTGACATGGAATGACCCAATATAGAAGTTTCCAAACAAGAGAGAGATACTTTTATTTAAAACAACTACCACCCCGACTAAATAACATTTTAGCTATTTTTTGACCATGTCTCTCCGCTTTTATTCCCAAAATGTCAATGGACTTAACTCCCCACAAAGACGTTTTTTTTTTATGGAAGACACTAAAACAATCCAAAGCGGATATTATAGGTCTCCAGGAGACTAAACTATCATCGCAACAACCACAGAGACTGAAAAACAAAAATTTCCAAAATATCTTCTGTGCCAACAACTTGAGGAAAAAGGCGGGTGTTGCCATTATGATCAACAACAATGTGGCCTTCGATTTAATAGAAAGCATTGCAGATCCGGAGGGGAGATATTTGGTCCTCATCTGCAAACTTAATTTCCACATATTTACCCTGATATGTGTCTATGCCCCCAATAAAGCCCAAAAAACCTTTTTAAGTAAGGTCATGAGGTTAATCAACGACAAAAAACAAGGTGACCTCATTATTTTTGGAGACTTAAACACTGTTCCCAATAGTACAATCGACTCATCAAACAAAACCAGGAATAACAATAACCAATCCTTGGACCCATGGCTCCACAAATTTGACCTATACGACACATTCAGATGTTTAAACTCCACCTCCATCGAATATTCCCACTATTCACAGAGGCACAACTCTTACTCTAGAATCGACTTAGTCCTGGCTGGAGTATTTACCCTACCAAAATTCATCAAATCAGAGATCGGGTCCATAACTTGGTCCGATCACGCCCCCACTACCTTTGAAATCAAGATAGGTCCAAAATCTCTACCTCCTAAACAATGGAGAAATAATAGCCTACTATATTCCCACCCAACTTACAAAAAGGAAATAGAAGAAACCATCATCAACTATTTCAAGGAAAATGATTTGGAAGAAACATCAATAGTATCCCTATGGTCAGCTTTCAAAGCAGTACTGCGAGGGAAACTGATTCAGTTAAATGCTCAATTAAATAGGAAAAACCAGGAAAAACTTAAAAATATGGTGGCCAAAATACACGAACTTGAGGTGTCACATCAAAACTCTCTGAATCCCCAAATTCTGGAGGAAATTTTTCAACTCCGTCTAAACATTAAAACGCTCCTCACTTCTGATTATGACAAACTTTCCCAGATGCTTAAAATGCATCACTACCACTCAGATGATAGACCATCTAAACTATTGGCCCAAAAAATCAAATACCAGAAAACCAAGGCAAGAATTAAGGAAATAAAAGATCAATACAACAAATTACATCACCATCCTGGAGACATTGCAAAGGAATTTGCTATGTATTACTCTTCCTTGTACAATTTGAAAGAGCACCCTTTGAATCTACACCCAGAAATGGCAGACATACATAATTACCTTAACAACTTGGAACTCCCCACACTGTCGGACATTGACCTAATAGACCTCAATTCTCCTTATACCACCCCTGAAATAGCTGAAGTCATAAAAAAATCAAAAAATGGAAAAGCCCCTGGACCAGATGGTTTCCAAAACGAACTTTTCAAAGAATTTAATCAAATCCTGGCCCCTTATCTCACAAAGTTAGCAAACCACACGGCTACCAAGGGATATTTGCCGGATGACATGCTTGAGGCGACAATCACAGTGATCCCTAAAGGTAAGGGAGATCCATCTGACGTAAAAAATTATAGACCAATATCACTATTAAACACCGACACCAAAATTCTTGCCAAACTCGCTGCAAATCGTTTAAAAAACCATGTGTGTAAATTAATCCACCCCGATCAATCAGGTTTTATACCCGACGGACCACCGTTGATGCCACAAGACGGGCACTCGACTTAATCTCCACCATTGAAAAGACCAGCCAACCATCCGCCTTCTTAGCACTTGATGCCGAGAAGGCATTTGATAGGGTTCATTGGCAGTTTTTATTTTCAACCTTAGAAAAATTCGGACTCAAAGGTAACATTCTCCGTACAATCCAATCTTTCTATAAAACCCCCACTGCCAGAGTATACTCCAACACCATTTTGTCCCTAAATTTCCACTGTCAAATGGGACACGGCAAGGTTGCCCCCTATCACTACTTCTTTTCGCACTATATATAGAACCTTTGGCCTCCAGTATAAGACAAAACTCTAACATCAAAGGGATTCTAATTAATCAAACTCAGCATAAAATCTCACTTTTTGCTGACGACATTTTACTATCAATTACTAACCCATTGAAATACCTAAGACACCTTGAATTGGAACTCCAAAAATACTCCCAACTCTCTTTGTATAAAATCAATAATACTAAATCACAGGTTTTGGACTTTAACATCGATATCACTCTCCTACAATATCTGGAGGAAGAATTTGATTTCTCTTGGAAGAAAAAGACATAACTTATCTGGGAATCAAATTAACTAAACCTTCAAGTGAAATGGTGCATTTGAACTTAACATCACTCTATAGCTCCCTATCTCAGGAATATCAACGCCTTTCCAAAATTGAATTGACTTGGTTGAGCAAAATAGAGGCATTTAAAATGCTCCTTTTCCCAAAAATTCTGTTTATAATAAGATCTATGCCCCTGTTCATTCCAAGGAAATGGTTCACCAAAATCCAATCTCAACTACGTGCCTTCATTTGGCGCAGAAAAAAAACCGAGAGTTGCCTCAATTGCCATTCAGCGACACAAATCTTCAGCCGGACTGGGTGTACCTAATTTATACAACTATTACCTGGCCTCTTTAATCAAATTATCTCACAGTTGGTTACTTGACTCTCCCGAAATGCCTTGGATCACCATAGAAGGATCTTTCGCTGGTAACAATCTAAAACCTCTCCTTATAGCATGTCTTCTAGATCCCAAAATGAAAATTCCATCCCAGCCAATCATTAAAGCAACAGTTCAAGCCTGGAAACAATTCACTGCAAAAGCAGATAAATATTCCACCAAAATTGTCCTTAAAAAATTTACCACTGGAAACGCTTGAAATACTCATTCCTTCCCTGGACCTATCTAATTGGAAATTAAAAGGTAAAACCCATGCTCAAGACTTGATAAGAGATGGCTTACTCATACCCTTTCATGAGATGCAAATCAACTTCCCCTTAACCAGGGATGACAGGACCCAATGGAGATCCTTAGATAATTATATTCGGACCCATCGACCTGACTTCAAACTTCCATCGATCATAACGGAACTAATCAGACTCCCACAAGAAGAATCAATCTGGACGACAAATCGTCTCTACAAAATCTTAAACGAAGAATTGGAACTCCGGGTCTTCCTTTTTAAAAGCATGGGAACAAGAACTGAATGTTAAAATTAATTTGGAAACCCTACCTAAAACATTGAAAACTGCCTACTCCAGCTCCAAATGCGCACGTTACACGAAAGCCACTACAAATTACTATCTAGATGGTACTACACCCCTGTTGTACTAAATCGTTTTTTCCCAGACCACTCCCCTTTATGCTGGAGAGGATGTGGAGACTACGGATCGCTTTCCCACATCTTTTGGTTTTGCCCTAAAATTCGCCAGTTTTGGGAGGAAGTTGAAACGTTACTTAGAAACATCAGCAAATGCCACATTACTCTTTCTCCAGAGCTGGCCCTCCTGCTCCTTGGCATAGAAGCCTTTCCTAAACATACCAGGCTTCTAATAGCTCATGTAGTGTTGACTGCCAAGAGCCTACTAGCCGCAAAATAGAAACAACTTGAACCACCAACAATTTCTAATCTGATCGGTAGAGTTACTGACCACTGCACTTATGAAAATTCTTTTGCAATTCGCAACAATACCTGGAGCAAATTCTGCCTTCAATGGGACCCCTGGATTCAATCTTACGCCCCACTGCTTAAACCTTAGACTACCCCTATACTAATTTCGTTAAAATGCAACTCTCACTGTGATGTTTTTCATTTATCTGAAAATAGGATAATCTCAGTCTGTCTATTTCTCTTGTTGGAATTATAGTCCTACCAAACTTTTTTTTCTTTTATGCACGACTGATCCTACTCAGTTTTCTCAATAGTTGTTGTTAATAGTATTACTACGATGACTGTGTTTTATTTGTTATATAATTCACCGTTTTACCACTCCTTTAGGATTCTACTTGTCACGTGTTATTTGTTATATATAACTCGAATCAATAACAATATATTTAGCATTGTATATACTGTGTGTTTCCCTACCCCCTCCCCCCCCCTTTTTTTATCCCCCCTTTATATTATGTAACCTTTCCCTCCCCATTCCCCTCCCCCCCTATTTTATTATTATTATACCCTAATAAAAATATTTTGAAGAAGAGAGCAGAATGATACAAAAAGTTTGAATTTATCTTCTTTCTAGCCAGAGATATAGTCAAACGTATGTTAAAATGTCTATTTTCACTGTTTAGACACGAAAACACACTTTCATGTCAAAGCAATAATTTTTCTCCTAAACTACTGGAGATGTGATGCTGTTCTTTGGGATTCCTGCTTAGGTTCATGAAGAGAGCAGAATGGGACAAAAAGTTTGAATTTATCTTCTTTCTAGCCAGAGATATAGTCAAACGTATGTTAAAATGTCTATTTTCACTGTTTAGACGCGAAAACACACTTTCAGGTCAAAGCAATGAATTTTTCTCCTAAACTACTGGAGATGTGATGCTGTTCTTTGGGATTCCTGCTTAGGTTCATGAAGGAGCAGAATGGGACAAAAAGTTTGAATTTATCTTCTTTCTAGCCAGAGATATAGTCAAACGTATGTTTAAATGTCTATTTTCACTGTTTAGACGCGAAAACACACTTTCATGTTAAAGCAACTAATTTTTCTCCTAAACTATTGGAGCTGTGATGCTGTTCTTTGGGATTCCTGCTTAGGTTCTATGAAGAGAGAAGAATGGGACAAAAAGTTTGAATTTATCTTCTTTCTAGCCAGAGATATAGTCAAACATATGTTTAAATGTCTATTTTCACTGTTTAGATGCGAAAACACACTTTCATGTCAAAGCAATGCATTTTTCTCCTAAACTACTGGAGATGTGATGCTGTTCTTTGGGATTCCTGCTTCGGTTTATGAAGAGAGCAGAATGGGACAAAAAGTTTGAATTTATCTTCTTTCTAGCCAGAGATATAGTCAAACGTATGTTTAAATGTCTATTTTCACTGTTTAGACGCGAAAACACACTTTCATGTCAAAGCAATGATTTTTCTCCTAAACTACTGGAGATGTGATGCTGTTCTTTGGGATTCCTGCTTAGGTTTATGAAGAGAGCAGAATGGGACAAAAATTTGAATTTATCTTCTTTCTAGCCAGAGATATAGTCAAACGTATGTTTAAAATGTCTATTTTCACTGTTTAGACGCGAAAACACACTTTCATGTTAAAGCAATGAATTTTTCTCCTAAACTACTGGAGCTGTGATGCTGTTCTTTGAAATTCCTGCTTAGGTTCATGAAGGGAGCAGAATGGGACAAAAAGTTTGAATTTATCTTCTTTCTAGCCAGAGATATAGTCAAACGTATGTTAAAATGTCTATTTTCACTGTTTAGACGCGAAAACACACTTTCATGTCAAAGCAATGCATTTTTCTCCTAAACTACTGGAGATGTGATGCTGTTCTTTGGGATTCCTGCTTAGGTTTATGAAGAGAGCAGAATGGGACAAAAAGTTTGAATTTATCTTCTTTCTAGCCAGAGATATAGTCAAACTATGTTTAAATGTCTATTTTCACTGTTTAGACGCGAAAACACACTTTCATGTAAAGCAATGAATTTTTCTCCTAAACTACTGGAGATGTGATGCTGTTCTTTGGGATCCTGCTTAGGTTATGAAGAGAGCAGAATGGGACAAAAATTTGAATTTATCTTCTTTCTAGCCAGAGATATAGTCAAACGTATGTTAAATGTCTATTTTCACTGTTTAGACGCGAAAACACACTTTCATGTCAAAGCAATGAATTTTTCTCCTAAACTACTGGAGTGTGATGCTGTTCTTTGGGATTCTGCTTAGGTTCATGAAGGAGCAGAATGGACAAAAAGTTTGAATTTATCTTCTTTCTAGCCAGAGATATAGTCAAACGTATGTTAAAATGTCTATTTTCACTGTTTAGACGCGAAAACACACTTTCAGTCAAAGCAATGAATTTTTCTCCTAAACTACTGGAGATGTGATGCTGTTCTTTGGGATTCCTGCTTAGGTTCATGAAGAGAGCAGAATGGGACAAAAAGTTTGAATTTATCTTCTTTCTAGCCAGAGATATAGTCAAACGTATGTTAAAATGTCTATTTTCACTGTTTAGACGCGAAAACACACTTTCATGTTAAAGCAATGAATTTTCTCCTAAACTACTGGAGTGTGATGCTGTCTTTGGGATTCCTGCTTAGGTTCATGAAGAGAGCAGAATGGGACAAAAGTTTGAATTTATCTTCTTTCTAGCCAGAGATATAGTCAAACATATGTTTAAATGTCTATTTTCACGTTTGCGCAAACACTTTCATGCAGAATAATTTTTCTCCAACTACGAATGGCTGTCTTTGGGATCCTGCTAGGTATGAAGAAGCAGAATGGGACAAAAGTTGAATTATTCTTTCTACCAGAGAATAGTAATGTTAAAGTCTTTTACTGTTGCCGAAAACAACTTTCAGTAAGCAATAATTTTCTCAAACACTGAGGTGATGCTGTCTTTGATTCCTCTTAGGTCATGAAGAAGGAATGGACAAAGTTTGAATTTACTTCTTTAGCCAGAATATAGCAACGTATGTTAATGTCTATTTTCACTGTTAGACCGAAAACACACTTTCATGTAAAGCAATGAATTTTTCTCCTAAACTACTGGAGTGTGATCTGTTCTTGGGATTCTGCTTAGTTTATGAGAGCAGATGGACAAAAAGTTGAATTTATCTTCTTTTAGCGAGATATAGTCAAACTATTTTAATGTCTATTTTCATGTTAGACGCGAAAACACACTTTCATGTCAAGCATGAATTTTTCTAACTACTGGAGATGTGATGCTGTCTTTGGATTCTGCTTAGTTAGAGCAGAATGGGACAAAAAGTTTGAATTTATCTTCTTTCTAGCAGAGATATAGTCAAACGTATGTTAAATGTCTATTTTCACTGTTTAGACGCGAAAACACACTTTCATGTAAAGCAATTAATTTTTCTCCTAACTACTGGGATGTGATGTGTTCTTTGGATTCTGCTTAGGTTCATGAAGAGAGCAGAATGGACAAAAAGTTGAATTTATCTTCTTTCTAGCCAGAGAATAGTCAACGTATGTTAAAATGTCTATTTTCACTGTTTAGACGGAAACACACTTTCATGTAAAGCAATGAATTTTTCTCCTAAACTACTGGAGTGTGATGCTGTTCTTGGGATTCTGCTTAGGTTCATGAAGAGAGCAGATGGGACAAAAGTTTGAATTTATTCTTCTAGCCAGAGATATAGTCAAACATATGTTAAATGTCTATTTTCAGTTTAGACGCGAAAACACTCATGTCAGCATGATTTTCTCTAACTACGAGAGTGATCTGTCTTTGGGATTCCGCTTGTTATGAAGAGAGCAGAATGACAAAAGTTTGAATTTATTTTTTTAGCAGAATAAGTCAACTTGTTAATGTCTATTTTCACTGTTAGACGCGAAAACACACTTTCATAAGCAATAATTTTTCCTAAACTTGGATGTGATGTGTCTTGGATCTGCTTAGGTTCAGAGGAGAAATGGGACAAAAAGTTTATTTATCTCTTTCTAGCAGAGAATATCAAATAGTTAATGTCTATTTTCACTGTTAGACGCGAAAACACCTTCATGTAAGCAATGATTTTTCTCTAACTACTGGAGATGTGATGCTGTTTTGGATTCTGCTTGGTTGAAAAGCAGATGGGCAAAAGTTGAATTTATTTCTTTCTAGCCAGAGATATAGTCAAACTTGTTAAATGTCTATTTTCATGTTAGAGCGAACAACTTTCATGTCAAAGCAATGATTTCTCCTAAACTACTGGAGATGTGATGCTGTTCTTTGGATTCCTGCTTAGGTTCATGAAGAGAGCAGAATGGGACAAAAAGTTTGAATTTATCTTCTTTCTAGCCAGAGATATAGTCAAACGTATGTTAAAATGTCTATTTTCACTGTTTAGACGCGAAAACACACTTTCATGTAAAGCAATGAATTTTTCTCCTAAACTACTGGAGTGTGATGCTGTTCTTTGGATTCCTGCTTAGGTTCATGAAGAGAGAGCAGAATGGACAAAAAGTTTGAATTTATCTTCTTTCTAGCCAGAGATATAGTCAAACTATGTTTAAATGTCTATTTTCACTGTTTAGACGCGAAAACACACTTTCATGTCAAAGCAATGAATTTTTCTCCTAAACTACTGGAGATGTGATGCTGTTCTTTGGGATTCCTGCTTAGGTTCATGAAGAGAGCAGAATGGGACAAAAAGTTTGAATTTATCTTCTTTCTAGCCAGAGATATAGTCAAACGTATGTTAAAATGTCTATTTTCACTGTTTAGACGCGAAAACACACTTTCATGTAAAGCAATGAATTTTTCTCCTAACTATGGAGTGTGATGCTGTTCTTTGGGATTCCTGCTTAGGTTCATGAAGAGCAGAATGGACAAAAAGTTTGAATTTATCTTCTTTCTAGCCAGAGATATAGTCAAACTATGTTAAATGTCTATTTTCACTGTTTAGAGCGAAACACACTTTCATGTCAAAGCAATGATTTTCTCTAAACTACTGGAGATGTGATGCTGTTCTTTGGATTCTGCTTGTTATGAAGGAGCAGAATGGACAAAGTTTGAATTTATCTTTTTCTAGCAGTATAGTCAAACGTATGTTAAATGTCTATTTTCACTGTTTAGACGCGAAAACACACTTTCATGTCAAAGCAATGAATTTTTCTCCTAAATACTGGAGATGTGATGCTGTTCTTTGGGATTCCTGCTTAGGTTATGAAGAGAGCAGAATGGACAAAATTTGAATTTATCTTCTTTTAGCCAGAGTTAGTCAAACGTATGTTAAATGCTATTTTCACTGTTTAGACGCGAAAACACACTTTCAGTCAAAGCAATGAATTTTTCTCCTAAACTACTGGAGTGTGATGCTGTTCTTTGGGATTCCTGCTTAGGTTCATGAAGAGAGCAGAATGGGACAAAAAGTTTGAATTTATCTTCTTTCTAGCCAGAGATATAGTCAAACGTATGTTAAAATGTCTATTTTCACTGTTTAGACGCGAAAACACACTTTCATGTCAAAGCAATGAATTTTTCTCCTAAACTACTGGAGATGTGATGCTGTTCTTTGGATTCCTGCTTAGGTTCATGAAGGAGCAGAATGGGACAAAAATTTGAATTATCTTCTTTCTAGCCAGAGATATAGTCAAACGTATGTTAAATGTCTATTTTCACTGTTTAGACGCGAAAACACACTTTCATGTCAAAGCAATGAATTTTTCTCAAACTACTGGAGATGTGATGCTGTTCTTTGGGATTCTGCTTGGGTTCATGAAGAGAGCAGAATGGGACAAAAGTTTGAATTATCTTTTTCTAGCCAGAGATATAGTCAAACGTATGTTAAATGCTATTTTCACTGTTTAGACGCGAAAACACACTTTCATGTCAAAGCAATGAATTTTTCTCCTAAACTACTGGAGATGTGATGCTGTTCTTTGGGATTCCTGCTTAGGTTCATGAAGGAGCAGAATGGGACAAAAAGTTTGAATTTATCTTCTTTCTAGCAGAGATATAGTCAAACGTATGTTAAAATGTCTATTTTCACTGTTTAGACGCGAAAACACACTTTCATGTAAAGCAATGAATTTTTCTCCTAAATACTGGAGTGTGATGCTGTTCTTTGGGATTCTGCTTAGGTTCATGAAGGAGCAGAATGGGACAAAAAGTTTGAATTTATCTTCTTTCTAGCCAGAGATATAGTCAAACTATGTTAAAATGTCTATTTTCACTGTTTAGACGCGAAAACACACTTTATGTCAAAGCAATGAATTTTTCTCTAAACTACTGGAGTGTGATGCTGTTCTTTGGGATTCCTGCTTAGGTTCATGAAGAGAGCAGAATGGGACAAAAAGTTTGAATTTATCTTCTTTCTAGCCAGAGATATAGTCAAACGTATGTTAAATGTCTATTTTCACTGTTTAGACGCGGAAAACACACTTTCATGTCAAAGCAATGAATTTTTCTCCTAAACTACTGGAGTGTGATGCTGTTCTTTGGGATTCCTGCTTAGGTTCATGAAGAGAGCAGAATGGGACAAAAAGTTTGAATTTATCTTCTTTCTAGCCAGAGATATAGTCAAACGTATGTTAAAATGTCTATTTTCACTGTTTAGACGCGAAAACACACTTTCATGTAAAGCAATGAATTTTTCTCCTAAACTACTGGAGTGTGATGCTGTTCTTTGGGATTCCTGCTTAGTTCATGAAGAGAGCAGAATGGGACAAAAAGTTTGAATTTATCTCTTTCTAGCCAGAGATATAGTCAAACGTATGTTAAAATGTCTATTTTCACTGTTTAGACGCGAAAACACACTTTCATGTAAAGCAATGAATTTTTCTCCTAAACTATGGAGATGTGATGCTGTTTTTGGGATTCCTGCTTAGGTTCATGAAGAGAGCAGAATGGGACAAAAAGTTTGAATTTATCTTCTTTTAGCCAGAGATATAGTCAAACGTATGTTAAATGTCTATTTTCACTGTTTAGACGCGAAAACACACTTTCATGTCAAAGCAATGAATTTTTTCCTAAACTACTGGAGATGTGATGCTGTTCTTTGGGATTCCTGCTTAGGTTCATGAAGAGAGCAGAATGGGACAAAAAGTTTGAATTTATCTTCTTTCTAGCCAGAGATATAGTCAAACGTATGTTAAAATGTCTATTTTCACTGTTTAGACGCGAAAAAACACTTTCATGTCAAAGCAATGAATTTTTCTCCTAAACTACTGGAGATGTGATGCTGTTCTTTGGGATTCCTGCTTAGGTTCATGAAGAGAGCAGAATGGGACAAAAAGTTTGAATTTATCTTCTTTCTAGCCAGAGATATAGTCCAACGTATGTTAAATTGTCTATTTTCACTGTTTAGACGCGAAAACACACTTTCATGTCAAAGCAATGAATTTTTCTCCTAAATACTGGAGATGTGATGCTGTTCTTTGGGATTCCTGCTTAGGTTCATGAAGAGAGCAGAATGGGACAAAAAGTTTGAATTTATCTTCTTTCTAGCCAGAGATATAGTCAAACATATGTTAAAATGTCTATTTTCACTGTTTAGACGCGAAACACACTTTCATGTCAAAGCAATGAATTTTTCTCCTAAACTACTGGAGATGTGATGCTGTTCTTTGGGATTCCTGCTTAGGTCATGAAGAGAGCAGAATGGGACAAAAAGTTTGAATTTATCTTCTTTTAGCCAGAGATATAGTCAAACGTATGTTAAAATGTCTATTTTCACTGTTTAGACGCGAAAACACACTTTCATGTCAATGACCCCCCCCCCCCCCCCCCCCCTTCTTTCTAGCCAGAGTTAGTCAAAGTATGTTAAATGTCTATTTTCACTGTTTAGACGCAAAACACACTTTCATGTAAAGCAATGAATTTTCTCTAAATACTGGAGTGTGATGCTGTTCTTGGGATTCTGCTTAGTTCATGAAGAGAGCAGATGGGACAAAAAGTTTGATTTATCTTCTTTCTAGCAGAGATATAGTCAAACTATGTTTAAATGTCTATTTTCATGTTTAGACGCGAAAACACACTTTCATGTCAAAGCAATGAATTTTTTCCTAAACTACTGGAGATGTGATGCTTTCTTTGGGTTCCTGTTAGGTTTATGAAGAGAGCAGATGGGACAAAAAGTTTGAATTTATCTTCTTTCTAGCCAGAGATATAGTCAAGTATGTTTAAATGTCTATTTTCACTGTTTAGCGCGAAAACCACTTTCATGTAAAGCAATAATTTTTCTCCTAAATACTGGAGTGTGATGCGTTCTTTGGGATTCCTGCTTAGGTCATGAAGAGAGCAGAATGGACAAAAAGTTTGAATTATCTTCTTTCTAGCCAGAGATATAGTCAAATATGTTAAAATGTCTATTTTCACTGTTTTGACGCGAAACACACTTTATGTAAAGCAATGAATTTTTCTCCTAAACTACTGGAGTGTGATGCTGTTCTTTGGGATTCTGCTTAGGTTCATGAAGGAGCAGAATGGGACAAAAAGTTTGAATTTATCTTCTTTTAGCCAGAGATATAGTCAAAGTATGTTAAATGTCTATTTTCACTGTTTAGACGCGAAAACACACTTTCATGTTAAGCAATGAATTTTTTCCTAAACTACTGGAGATGTGATGCTGTTCTTTGGGATCTGCTTAGGTTCATGAAGAGAGCAGAAGGGGACAAAAGTTTGAATTTATCTTCTTTCTAGCCAGAGATATAGTCAAACGTATGTTAAATGTCTATTTTCACTGTTTAGACGCGAAAACACACTTTCATGTCAAAGCAATGAATTTTTCTCTAAACTACTGGAGATGTGATGCTGTTCTTTGGGATTCCTGCTTAGGTTCATGAAGAGAGCAGAATGGGACAAAAGTTTGAATTTATCTTCTTTCTAGCAGAGATATAGTCAAACGTAGTTAAAATGTCTATTTTCACTGTTTAGACGCGAAAACACACTTTCATGTCAAAGCAATGAATTTTTCTCCTAAACTACTGGAGATGTGATGCTGTTCTTTGGGATTCTGCTTAGGTTATGAAGAGAGCAGAATGGGACAAAAAGTTTGAATTTATCTTCTTTCTAGCCAGAGATATAGTCAAACGTATGTTAAAATGTCTATTTTCACTGTTTAGACGCGAAAACACACTTTCATGTAAAGCAATGAATTTTTCTCCTAAACTACTGGAGATGTGATGCTGTTCTTTGGGATTCTGCTTAGGTTCATGAAGAGAGCAGAATGGGACAAAAAGTTTGAATTTATCTTCTTTCTAGCCAGAGATATAGTCAAACGTATGTTAAATGTCTATTTTCACTGTTTAGACGCGAAAACACACTTTCAGTCAAAGCAATGAATTTTTCTCCTAAACTACTGGAGATGTGATGCTGTTCTTTGGATTCCTGCTTAGGTTCATGAAGAGAGCAGAATGGGACAAAAAGTTTGAATTTATCTTCTTTCTAGCCAGAGTATAGTCAAACGTATGTTAAAATGTCTATTTTCACTGTTTAGACGCGAAAACACACTTTCATGTAAGCAAAATTTTTCTCTAAACTACTGGAGATGTGATGCTGTTCTTTGGGATTCCTGCTTAGGTTCATGAAGAGAGCAGAATGGGACAAAAAGTTTGAATTTATCTTCTTTCTAGCCAGAGATATAGTCAAACGTATGTTAAAATGTCTATTTTCACTGTTTAGACGCGAAAACACACTTTCATGTCAAAGCAATAATTTTTCTCCTAAACTACTGGAGTGTGATGCTGTTCTTTGGGGATTCCTGCTTAGGTTCATGAAGAGAGCAGAATGGGACAAAAAGTTTGAATTTTTCTTTCTAGCCAGAGATATAGTCAAACGTATGTTAAAATGTCTATTTCACTGTTTAGACGCGAAAACACACTTTCATGTAAAGCAATGAATTTTTCTCCTAAACTACTGGAGTGTGATGCTGTTCTTTGGGATTCCTGCTTAGGTTCATGAAGAGAGCGAATGGGACAAAAAAGTTTGAATTTATCTTCTTCTAGCAGAGATATAGTCAAACGTATGTTTAAATGTCTATTTTCACTGTTTAGACGCGAAACACACTTTCAGTCAAAGAATGAATTTTTCTCCTAAACTACTGGAGTGTGATGCTGTTCTTTGGGATTCCTGCTTAGGTTCATGAAGAGAGCAGAATGGGACAAAAGTTTGAATTTATCTTCTTTTAGCCAGAGATATAGTCAAACGTATGTTAAATGTCTATTTTCACTGTTTAGACGCGAAAACACACTTTCATGTCAAAGCAATGAATTTTTCTCCTAAACTCTGGAGATGTGATGCTGTTCTTTGGGATTCCTGCTTAGGTTCATGAAGAGAGCAGAATGGACAAAAAGTTTGAATTTATCTTCTTCTAGCCAGAGATATAGTCAAACGTATGTTAAAATGTCTATTTTCACTGTTTAGACGCGAAAACACATTTCATGTAAAGCAATGAATTTTTCTCCTAAATACTGGAGATGTGATGCTGTTCTTTGGGATTCCTGCTTAGGTTCATGAAGAGAGCAGAATGGGACAAAAAGTTTGAATTTATCTTCTTTCTAGCCAGAGATATAGTCAAAATATGTTTAAATGTCTATTTTCACTGTTTAGCGCGGAAAACACACTTTCATGTCAAAGCAATGAATTTTTCTCCTAAACTACTGGAGATGTGATGCTGTTCTTTGGATTCTGCTTAGGTTCATGAAGAGAGCAGAATGGGAAAAAGTTTGAATTTATCTTCTTTCTAGCCAGAGATATAGTCAAACGTATGTTAAATGTTATTTTCACTGTTTAGACGCGGAAAACACACTTTCATGTAAAGCAATGAATTTTTCTCCTAACTACTGGAGTGTGATGCTGTTCTTTGGGATTCCTGCTTAGGTTATGAGGAGCAGAATGGGACAAAAAGTTTGAATTTATCTTCTTTCTAGCCAGAGATATAGTCAAACGTATGTTAAATGTTATTTTCATGTTTAGACGCGAAAAACACACTTTCATGTTAAAGCAATGAATTTTTCTCTAAACTACTGGAGCTGTGATGCTGTCTTTGGGATTCCTGCTTAGGTTCATGAAGAGGCAGAATGGGACAAAAAGTTTGAATTTATCTTCTTTTAGCCAGAGATATAGTCAAATGTATGTTTAAATGTTTTTTCACTGTTTAGACGCGAAAAACAACTTATGTCAAAGCAATGAATTTTTCTCCTAAATACTGGAGATGTGATGCTGTTCTTTGGGATTCTGCTTAGGTTATGAAGAGGCGAATGGGACAAAAAGTTTGACTTTATCTTCTTTCTAGCCAGAGATATAGTCAACGTATGTTAAATGTCTAAAAAAAAAAAAAAAAAAAAAAAAAAAAAAAAAAAAAAAAAAAAAAAAAAAAAAAAAAAAAAAAAAAAAAAAAAAAAAAAAAAAAAAAAAAAAAAAAAAAAAAAAAAAAAAAAAAAAAAAAAAAAAAAAAAAAAAAAAAAAAAAAAAAAAAAAAAAAAAAAAAAAAAAAAAAAAAAAAAAAAAAAAAAAAAAAAAAAAAAAAAAAAAAAAAAAAAAAAAAAAAAAAAAAAAAAAAAAAAAAAAAAAAAAAAAAAAAAAAAAAAAAAAAAAAAAAAAAAAAAAAAAAAAAAAAAAAAAAAAAAAAAAAAAAAAAAAAAAAAAAAAAAAAAAAAAAAAAAAAAAAAAAAAAAAAAAAAAAAAAAAAAAAAAAAAAAAAAAAAAAAAAAAAAAAAAAAAAAAAAAAAAAAAAAAAAAAAAAAAAAAAAAAAAAAAAAAAAAAAAAAAAAAAAAAAAAAAAAAAAAAAAAAAAAAAAAAAAAAAAAAAAAAAAAAAAAAAAAAAAAAAAAAAAAAAAAAAAAAAAAAAAAAAAAAAAAAAAAAAAAAAAAAAAAAAATTGAAAGGTTTTTTTTTCCTGTAAGGAAAAACCTTTTGAAAAAAAAATTTTTTTCTCTAGGAGTTGTTTTTTTTGGGTTTTCCTGTTGGGCAAAACGGGGGAAAAAAATTTTTTTTTTTTTAAAAATTGAAATTTTAAAATTTTTTTCCCCTTTTAAGGGAAAAAAAAAAAAAAATGTTTTTTCTCCTAAAATGGAAGTATTTTTTTTTTTTGTTGGTTTAAAAAAAAAAGGGGGGAAAAAAGTTTAAATTTTTCCCTTTTTGGGTTAGTTTTTTGAAAATTTTTTTATTTTAAAAAACGCCGGGGAAACAAATTTTTTTTAAATTTTTAAAGGTATAAAATTTTTTTTTTTTTATTTTTTGGGGAAAAAATTTATTTTAAAGCCAAAATTCAAAAATAGAATTTTTTTTTTTTAAAAAAAACCCAAATTTATGAAAAGTTTTTTTTTTTCAAAAAAAAAAATTTTTTTTTTTACCGGGTTTTTCAAAAAAAAGGGGTTTTTTTTAAAATTTTTTTTTTGGGCAATTTTTTTTAAAAAATTGGGAAAAATTTATTTTTTTCTTTGGGAACCCTTTTTTAAAAAGGGGTTTTTTTAAAAAATTTTTTTTTTTTTCCAAAATTTTTTTTAAAATAAAAACTTTTTAAAAAGGGGAAAATTTTTTTTTAGTTTGGTTTAAAAAAAAAAAGTTTTTTTCCTTTTTAAAAAAAATTTTGTAAAGAAATTTTTTAAAAATTAATTTTCTTTTTTTGGGGAAAAACCATTTATGAAAGCTTTTTTTCTTTTAAAAAACTTTTTAGGAAAAAATTTTTTTTGAAAGTTTTTTTCCTTTGGGAGGGGGTTTTTTTTAGAAAGGGAAAAATTTAAAATTTTTTTATTTTTTGGGAAAATTTTTTTAGAAAGAAAAAAATTTTTTTTAAAAAGATTTTTTCTTGGGGAAATTTTTTTTAAAAAGGGAAAAACCTTTTTAAAAAAAAAAATTTTTAAACTTTTTTAAAGGGTTTTTCTTTTTTTTTGGGGGGAAAAACCCTTTTGGGGAAAAAAAATTTTTTTTTTAAATTTTAAAATTGTTTTTTTGGGTTTTTTTAGTTTGGAAAAAAATGGGAAAAAAATTTTGTTTTTAAATTTTTGGGAAAAAGGTTTTTTTTTTTTTTTTAGGGGGGAAAAAAAATTTTTTAAAAACAAAATTTTTCAAACAGGGGTTTAGGGTTTTTTTGGGGCCGGAAAAAAGGGGGGAAAGGGGGAAAAATTTTTTTTTTTCCCCTTTTGGTATTTTTTCCCTTTTTTTTTTTAAAGGGAAAAAACCAGTAAAATAATTTTTTTCCAAAAATATAATTTTATTTTTTTTGGGGGTTCCCCTTTTGGGAAAGGGGAAAAATGGGAAAATTTAAATTTTTTCTTTTTTCGGGGGGTTTAAAGGGGTTACAGGAAACAAAAAAATTTAAAAATTTTTTTCCCAAAAAGGGAAACTTTTTTTTTTTCCCTTTTTTTAAAAAAAAAAAATTTGTTTTTTACCCTGGGGGGGGGAAAAATTTTTTTTTTTTCAAAAAAAACTTTAAAATTTTATTTTTTTTTCAAAACAATAGTTTGTTTTTTCCCTATAAAAAAAACCCGGGGAAAATTTTTTTATTTTTTGGGAAAGGAGGGTTTTTAAATTTTTATTTTAGAAAAAGAAAAAATTTAAATTTTT
>JARQOC010001916.1:0-32753 GCA_033576535.1 Allobates femoralis | reverse complement strand
CGAACAGCTGATGCTTTTTGAAAAAGCGGCTATTGCAATAGACGGGGCAGGACTTTTCCCGCTACTATTTCAAGCAATCAGCATCAGTGAATTACTTGAAAATAGCTGGTGGTCTTTTTGAAAAAAGTTGGGGGGCGCACTTCCAGGAAAGGAGCAGGCGGGGCAGAGGGAGTGAGGCACGGACAAAAGAGGGAGACTGGGCGGGGGAAGGGGGGAACATTCATCAGCTAAATGATTGTTTAAAATCTGACGGCTTTTGCAACCGACTTTTCAACAATCATGCGCCATTTAAGCCTTTTCCTCAGTCCCCAGACCGCTTTTTTGGGTCTAGCAGACAATTATTGCATTCCCCATTAACTAACATTGGACCCGTACTCGTAACGAATACCCGAGTATTTACAATCTACTCAGTATGAGTATAGCGAGTCCGAATATTTGACTACTCGCTCATCCCTAGATATATTACAAAATCTTTTATCCTTAAATGTACTATTGATTTATTTAAAAATTAATGACTTCTAGTCTTAAGATGATCTCTTTCCTAAAATAAGTAATTTGAATAGCAAGGTATAAAAATTATTACAAATTTTGATATATTTTTTTACTTTACTAGAGGTTTGGCATATTGTTGTGGATCAGTGGGAGCGCAAGTCCTGAGACCCCATCAATCAGTCAAAACACTGCTTTAAAACACGTATTTCCTGAAAGAACTGTGGGCACAGAGTATAAACGAGCTTAATAGTAAGTCTATAGGCCTGTACATTCCTTTCACAAGGCAGAGTATGAAGCATAGACTAACTATTGAGCGTGCACACCGCCTGTGCCAACAGCTCATTTTTTAGGTTTTATTGCTTCAATATGGGGATCCCGGTCTCCCACAACGCGTTTCGGCGCTAATTGCACCTTTCTCAAGTGATTACGGGACTCTAAAGTACAAATACTTATATACACTTTACAAAAAGGGGGAGGGAAAAAACAATGGGGAGGGAATATTGCACAAGTCTGTGTTAATCTGAGCAATGGATCCTGGATGGGATCAAAGGATCTACCATTCATTTGTAATTACCGTATATACTCGTGTATAAGCCGACCCGTGTATAAGCCGACCCCCTACTTTTGCCCCAAAACCTGGAAAATTTTTTGACTCGTGTATAAGCCGAGGGTGGACCCCAGCACAGGTATACAGCCCCCAGCAGTGTGGTATACAGCAGCCTCCCCATGGTATATACAGGCCAGCAGTGTTCAGCAGCAGCCCCAGTGGTATATACAGCAGCAGCCCCAGTGGTAGTATACAGCAGCCCCAGAGGTATATACAGCAGCCCAGTGGTAGTATACAGCAGCAGCCCCAGTGGTAGTATACAGCAGCACCCCCAGTGGTAGTATACAGCAGCAGCCCCAGTGGTAGTATACACGCAGCCCCAGTATTATACAGCCCCAGTGGTAGTATATAGCCCCAGTGGTAGTATATATACAGCCCCAGTGGTAGTATATAGCCCCAGTGGTAGTATATAGCCCCAGTGGTAGTATATAGCCCCAGTAGTAGTATACAGCCCCAGTGGTAGTATATAGCCCCAGGGTGTAGTATATATACAGCCCCAGTGGTAGTATACAGCCCCAGTTGGTAGTATATAGCCCCAGTGGTAGTATACAGCCCCAGTGGTGTATATAGCCCCAGTGTAGTATACATACAGCCCCAGTGGTAGTATATAGCCCCAATGGTAGTATATAGCCCCAGTAGTAGTATACAGCCCCAGTGGTAGTATATAGCCCCAGTGGTAGTATATTATACAGCCCCAGTGGTAGTATATAGCCCCAGTGGTGTATATAGCCCCAGTGGTAGTATATAGCCCCAGTAGTAGTATACAGCCCCAGTGGTAGTATATATACAGCCCCAGTGGTAGTATATAGCCCCAGTGGTAGTATATGCCCCAGTGGTAGTATATAGCCCCAGTGGTAGTATACAGGGCCCCAGCAGGGCCCCCCTCATAATTTGGCGCCCCACCTCAGTTTCTGGGCCCCCCCGCATGCACGCTGCACATATACATTACGTGTCTAGCAGCTGTTACCTCCGGTGGCAGATCGCGGCTCCCGGCTCCGGGCTCCATCTTCCTCGCTGTCTTCCTGCTTTGTGACCGGCGCGATGACGTCATCGCGCCGGTCACATGACAACCAGGAAGACAGAGAGGAAGATGAGCCCGGAGCCGGGAGCCGCGATCTGCCACCGGGGGGTAACAGCTGCTAGACACGTAATGTATATGTGCAGCGCTGCATGCGGGGGGGGCCCAGAAACTGAGGTGGGGGCGCCAAACTTTGAGGGGGGCCGTATGACTCGCGTAAAAGCCGAGGGGGGGACTTTTCAGCCCAATTTTTGGGCTGAAAAACTCGGTTATACGCGAGTATATACGGTATATTGCAGTGAAATATGTACATAGAATTAAAAACAATCACAGTAAGGTAATTACCCTATAATTCAATACAAATAAAATATTAATAGTAATAGTACATGTTTATAACTCAATAAAAACTAAATTTAAAAAATGAAAAATAGAAAAAATATAGAAAAAATAATAACAAAATTATACAAAAAAAAATTTAAATGTAATAAAAATAAAAAAATATATAAAAAAATAAAAAAATAATAATTAATAATAAAAAAATAAAAAAATATAGTAAAAAATATATACATACATATGTATAAATACGTAATCCAATAATCGAGGTTATTCATAAGCTAACAACATATTATAAAAAATATATATATTAAATCTACATGAATACATATAAAACAATATACATATAAATATATACATTCTAATATTAAACAGATTATTATATTTTTTAAAAATGTTTTTATTAAAAATTATTTTTAAAAATTATTTTTAAAAATTATCTTTAAAAAATCGGTAGGGCTGTTGAGGATATATCAGATAGTGTTTTCCAAAGTGATGTTCAAACCTTCTGGTGATAGGGTACCTATTTTAAAGATCCAGAATGATTCTCTTCTGTTCGGGAGCATGTGTTCTATCTATAACATCAGCATCTATTTGTTCAATGAATCGTACGTTTTAGCTCAGAAGAGTCCCTGTTATGTGTCTGATCAAAATGTTTGGATACACTGTGATTTAAAAAACCTTTACTGATATTGTATCTATGTTTATTCAGTCTTGTCCTCATACTTTGAACTGTCCTACCTACATATTGGTGTCCCACACGGGCACTCTAATAAATAAATAACAAAATTAGAAGAACAATCAAGATTTTGTTTAATTTCATATGTTGAACCAGTTGTATTAGATCTAAAGTTCATCGTGCCGTGTTTAATACTACTGCAACATTTGCATCGCCGAACACCACATCTATAACAGCCTTTTTTGGATGTCATAGATTTGGCTTCCTTATCACATATTGGCAAAATTCTACTTGGAGCTAGGATATTTTGGAGGTTTCTTCCTCTTCTAAAGATGATTTTGGGTTGTTTGGGAATGATTTTTGATAGAATGGGATCAGTACTTTTTCAAAAATCATAAATATTTCTATATGACTTGTTGAAAGTAGTGATCAAGTTGCAGTTGTAGGTATTTTTAGGACAAAAACTATTATACGAAGTTGACGAGAGTCCCTTACAAGATATCTTCATGCAATATAAAGTCATGATAAAAAGTGCAAGAAAGATTGAAATATTAAATAAGAAAGAATATAGATTCCTGAATATAGAGGAATTTAGAGTCCCACATTTTTATTTCCTCCCAAAAATTCACAAATCTATCACTGACCCTCCCGGACGCCCTATTATTTCGGGCATCAAGTCTATCACAAGTAACCTGTCCCATTATATCGATTTGTTCCTACAAAAATATAATAGGGGATTACCCTCTTACCTTAAAGATTCTTCCCAACTAATAGGGTTAATCACCCATCTACCACCTCTTCCAGGATCTTTATTAATAACATTAGATGTTAACTCATTGTATTCCAATATTCCCCACATCAAGGGGTTAAAAGCTGTGGATTATTTTTTATCTAATGATAGGGAATTACCGTCCACACAGAAACAATTTATTTTGAACAGCATTGAGTTCATACTACATAATAACATCTTAGTGACCAAGAGAGGATATATAGGCAGATCAGGGGCTGTGCGATGGGCACTAGATTCGCACCCAGTTATGCTGGCTTATATATGGGTGCGTTTGAAATGGTGCCCAAATCGCGCAGTCCCCACTTGGTAACAAGCATATCAAATTCTATAAAAGATTTATAGATGATCTCCTAATCTTATGGTCAGGGAGCAGGGGAAAAAGCTATAGAGTTTGTTAATCACATCAATAACAATAATTGGGGACTAAGTTTCTCAATGAATATTTCTAATACTCATATTCAATTTCTAGATTTGCTCATTGGGATTGACCAGGAGGGTTTAAATTGTAACACGTCCACGTTCTTTAAGAACGTGGACGTGAACAGTTACCTGGAATTCAATAGCAGTCACCTTCCATCATGGATAAGAAATATCCCATATGGACAATATCTGCGTATTAGGAAAAATTGTACCAATAATAGTGATTTTTGGAAAGAAGCTAGGATATTAAAACAAAGATTTAAAGCTAAAAAATATCCTAAAAATATCCTGAAGGACGCATATAATAAATGCAAAGATTTCACCCAGAAAGAATATTTGGAACATTTAAATAATAAAAAGAAGATGACTAGGGAGGATAAAGGAGGGTCATTCCATGTCAAGTGAACCAATGATTATTACCTCTATATTTTTAATTCTTTTGAGATTTTGTTATTTGATAATAGCATGTCAGACAATGCAAAATGTGAAGAGAAAAATTTTTTAAAAAATTTATTTTTTTTTTAAATGATTTTCAAAGTTCGGAAAAAGTGTGAATTTCGCTGTTGCCTGCCTTTACGTTTCTCCTCATAACTCAGTCTAGGAATAAGATAGAGAGACAAAATAAACACCATTCTACTCAGAACTATACAGGCTTTCATCAAGATATGTCACAAGAGGATCTTTGTTAACATTTTACCCATGTGATCGCAAGCGCAAAACTTTAAAATGTATTTCCGAAAAATCGGCGCGCTTTAAATATTTCAAAAACTGCCCATGTGTCTGCTTTGCTCTTAGCCACATCTGTACCAAATTTCAAGTTGGGATCGCAATGGATCATATTTTAACATATTTTACTATTAATAGCGTCAATGGGTCATTCCATATCAAGTGATCTAATATGAATATTTTTTTTTACCTGACGTCTTTAGATTTTTTTTTTTTTTTTCCTTTATGAAGTACTACTTTAGTTAATTACAAATTAAAAGTTTGGAATTTTTTTCTTCATCAGTTAATTTTTTACAGATTTTTAAAGTTTAAAAAAAGGGTGAATTTTGCCTGGTATGACTTTAAATTTTTTTATCTCGGGCTAGAAATAAGATAGGAAACAAAATAAAAAACCATTCTACTCAGAACTGTCCAGGCTTTCACCAGATATGTCACAAGAGTATATTTGTTAATTTTTATTTTTTACCCATGCGAATGCAAACGCAACATTTTGAAACGCATTTCCGAAAAAACTTTTAATAAAAATTTTCCAAAACTGCCCATGTGTCTTTTATGCTCTTAGCCACATCTGTACCAAATTTAAGTTGGGATCGTGATGGGATCATATTTTAAAATATTTAACTATGGTTAATCTCATTTTTATTAAATTTTGACAAAACATATGAAAGACATACATTCAATCTGTTAACCAAAATCTTGAGACATATAAAATATACAAAAAGAGAATTCACAACAGTTATTAGTAACTTTAAGATAAGCTGCAAATTTACTTTTGCGCTTATCTCTGGTGCAATATATACTACAATCTAAATATAATTCCAAACACTCAAGTATACAACCTTTCTCAGGGTTTTGAGATGTTCTGATGTCAAGGGGACAAGCAGCCCCAGCAGAATGATTTTTATTACTTGGCCCCTTCTAACAGGTTGACCACGTAAGTGGGTCATTACCCGTTGAGGCCTAGTTGGAATAGTCTAGCGACTGGTGTACCGGAAAGGAAGGCCGAAATATTAATGATCTACTCACAGCTCAGAGTTTCCGATACCTGTCTAATGTTCACTAGAATTCTGAAGGTATAGGTGTAGAAAGGAAATACCTAGACTGAATGTATCAGATGGGAAGAAAAGAGAGATAGAAAAGAAGAGAGAGAGAAGAGAAACAAAAACCATTAGAAAAAGTTATACTGGGAAAGAAAAGCCACGTAAGAAAAAAAGGAGGGGGGGGACGGGTGAGGTATGGGAAGGAGAAAGGGTACTCATCCCACTGGCTCCCCATCAGCCAGAGGTCGAGCCATATTATCTGTGCTGGAAAAGATACTCCTAAATTCTGCAGAGTCGTGAAAAAGAATCCATTCAACCCAAATCCCTAAGAATTTGTTCCGAGATCCCGACGCATCAGCTGCGAGCTCCTCCATTCGATATATGTCCATCAATTCTTTGAACCAATCAAGTAGAGATGGAGCCCGGCTTGATTTCCAGAACCTCGGGATCACAGCACGAGCAGCTGAGATGCAAAAGTGGAGAATATCCCTCTTCTGTAGCCCAATAGGACCTGGAAAAATGGATAACATTGCCGATTCTGGCAGCATTCGGCTTGTTTACCTGTTATCCGGGCGTATGCATTGAAAACCTCAGACCAGAACCGCCGGATTTCCCCACAACTCCACCAAATGTGTATCATTGTACCCTTCTCTTCCCCACAGCGCCAGCAGGTATCAGGGGTTCCAGGGAACATGTTCCGGAGTGTCGTCGGGCACAAGTACCATCTAGTGAGCAGCTTATAGCTTCTTTCTTGTGCAGAACAAGCGCTAGCTAGTGAGTGAGTAAATATAAAGCATTTCTGCCAATTAGCTTCTGAAATGCTACACCCAATTCCCTCTCCCAAGCACGTTGGAAGTAAAGGGTGCCCTGCTCTCTCATGGACCCTAAGGCCTGGTATAGAACTGATATTTTGCGCCTCGGTTTAGCCTCCAGTTGGAATAACCTCTCCAATACGTTGGGCATCAATCTTACCCTGCAAGAGTGGTCAGCTGAATATAAGTATGCTCTGTATTGGAGAAATTCGAATCACTTAAGAGGTCTCGTAGTTCTTTGAGTTGTAGCTCTGCCATCGGGGGCAAACCACCACTGGACAGAGTCTGTCCTACTCGGGTGTCATCCACAATCCGCCAACATAAAAATCTCTGCCTGTCAAATCTGGTGGGAAAGATGGGTTGGAAAAAAGAGAAGTCAAAGGGCTAAGTCTGTCGTTTAAGCGGAGGGTTTTCGTCACTAGGTGCCATACCTTCAAGGTATTTCTGGTCATGTCTGTCAAAGGTACTAGGTCTGTGGAGTCTTTAGGGAAATCCACAGCAGGTGTTTCAGCGGAATCCCCAAACCCTCTTGCTCCACCCCTAACCCATTTCTTGGAGGACGCATGATAATGCCAATCTAGAGCTCTAACAAGAGAGGAAGCCACAAAGTACGCTCGTATGTTGGGTAGTCAACCCCTCCTCTAGTCTTGGGCAAGGATAGGATATTCATTCGCAATCTGGACCTCTTGTCCCCCAGACAAATCTAAGGATCATAGATTGCATTTTGGAGAGGAAGCCTCTATCCAATAGAACAGGAACTGTCTGAGAAGTATATAAGAGTCGGGCAAGACATCCATCTTGACTACGTATATTCTCCCGAACCAGGATAGCTTTAATTGTCCATAGGAGGTAAATGCCGATTCCGCGTTAGTCAAAAGGGGTTGATAATTTAAATTGAATATTTGTTTAAGATCTTTTGGTATAAGGACTCCCAAGTACTTAATGGCTTCTACTTTCCATTTAAATGGGAACTGTTTAGATAGATGAGAAACCAATTCTCCAGGCAAAGAAATATTGAGTGCCTCGGTTTTGGAGCAATTCACTTTAAAGTTGCTCAATTGTCCGAACCGTTCAAACTCCATTAAGACCGAAGGGATGGAGACCAGGGGCTGGGAGATGTAAAGTAGCAGGTCATCTGCAAATAAGGCTAATTTGTGATGACTCTGTCCCAGCTTGACCCCATGGACGCATTCATTGGACCTAAGTGCAAAATATTTAACTATTATAGTGTCAATTCAAAAATCACCAAAACACAATCAGTCATTTTTTCACAATTGCCCGTCAATAGTTTGAATTTGATATAAAGAAACATAGTCTTGTAACATCTCAAATGAAAGCTGTTACCGTTCTGAGTAAAATGATGCCTCTCCCACTTCATTATCTTATTTCTAGCCTGAGATAAAAAAATGTAAAGTCATACTAGGCCTAAATTCACCCTTTTTTTAAACTTTAAAAATCTGTAAAAAATTAACTGATGAAGAAAAAAATTCTAAACTTTTAATTTGTAATTAACTAAAGTAGTACTTCATAAAGGAAAAAAAAAAAAAAATCTAAAGACGTCAGGTAAAAAAAAATATTCATATTTAGATCACTTGATATGGAATGACCCATTGACGCTATTACTAGTAAAATATGTTAAAATATGATCCCATTGCGATCCCAACTTGAAATTTGGTACAGATGTGGCTAAGAGCAAAGCAGACACATGGGCAGTTTTTGAAATATTTAAAGCGCGCCGATTTTTCGGAAATGCGTTTTAAAGTTTTGCGCTTGCGATCACATGGGTAAAATATTAACAAAGATCCTCTTGTGACATATCTGATGAAAGCCTGCACAGTTCTGAGTAGATTGGTGTTTATTTTGTTTCTCTATCTTATTTCTAGCCCGAGATATGATAGAAAATGTAAAGCCACACCAGGCCAAAATTCGCACTTTTTTAAAACTTTAAAAATCTGTAAAAAATTAAACTGATAAAGAAAAAAATTCAAAACTTTTTTTTTGTAATTAGATAAAGTTGTTCTTCATATAGAAAAAAAATTTAAAAAATCTGAGGACGTCAGGGAAAAAAAATATTCATTTTTGGATCACTTGACATGGAATGACCCAGGAGCTAAAAATACCTACAACTGCAACTTGATCACTACTTTCAACAAGTCATATAGAAATATTTATGATTTTTTGAAAAAGTACTGGTTCATTTTGCAGGGAGATCCCATTCTATCAAAATCATTCCCAAACAACCCAAAATCATCTTTAGAAGAGGAAGAAACCTAAAAAATATACTAGCTCCAAGTAGAATTTTGCCAATATGTGATAAGGAAGCCAAATCTATGACATCCAAAAAAGGCTGTTATAGATGTGGTGTTCGGCGATGCAAATGTTGCAGTAGTATTAAAACACGGCACGATGAACTTTAGATCTAATACAACCGGTTCAACATATGAAATTAAACAAAATCTTGATTGTTCTTCTAATTTTGTTATTTATTTATTAGAGTGCCCGTGTGGATACCAATATGTAGGTAGGACAGTTCAAAGTATGAGGACAAGACTGAATAAACATAGATACAATATCAGTAAAGGTTTTTTAAATCACAGTGTATCCAAACATTTTGATCAGACACATAACAGGGACTCTTCTGAGCTAAAACTTACGATCATTGAACAAATAGATGCTGATGTTATAGATAGAACACATGCTCTGAACAGAAGAGAATCATTCTGGATCTTTAAAATAGGTACCCTATCACCAGAAGGTTTGAACATCACTTTGGAAAACACTATCTGATATATCCTCAACAGCCCTACCGATTTTTTAAAGATAATTTTTAAAAATAATTTTTAAAAATAAGTTTAATAAAAATTTTTTTAAAAAATATAAATAACCTGTTTAATATTAGAATGTATATATTTATATGTATAATTTTTTTATATGTATTCATGTAGATTTAATTATATATATTTTTTTATAATATGTTGTTAGCTTATGAATAACCTCGATTATTAGATTACGTATTTATACATATGTATGTATATATTTTTTACTATATTTTTTTATTTTTTTATTATTATATTATTATTTTTTTATTTTTTTATATATTTTTTTATTTTTATTAAATTTAAATTTTTTTTTCTTTATAATTTTTTATTATTTTTTCTATATTTTTTCTATTTTTCATTTTTTCAATTTAGTTTTTATTGAGTTATAAACATGTACTATTACTATTAATATTTTATTTGTATTGAATTATATTGTAATTACCTTACTGTGATTGTTTTTATTCTATGTACATATTTCACTGCAATATAATTACAAATGAATGGTAGATCCTTTGATCCCATCCAGGATCCATTGCTCAGATTAACACAGACTTGTGCAATATTCCCTCCCCATTGTTTTTTCCCTACCCCTTTTTGTAAAGTGTATATAAGTATTTGTACTTTAGAGTCCCGTAATCACTTGAGAAAGGTGCAATTAGCGCCGAAACGCGTTGTGGAGACCGGGATCCCCATATTGAAGCAATAAAACCTAAAGGTAATTATCTACATAGCGGTGTCCTGGCTGTATCTTTAGCGCTGACAAATTATCACCTTTTATTTGAACGGACACACATCTTCCCCACGGGAAGCGTGATATCCAGCAGCTTAGCCTCCAGGACCTGTCGACGTCACAATACCACTCCCTCCAGGATGTCACGTGAACCAGCAGATTGAACCACGCGAATTCCCTGTCCCCCGGCTCTGGTCGGCGTGGAGCCCCTTTGGGGTCGGCATCCAGCCTACTAACTAGTTGTGCAGTCAGCACAACTAGACCAGGTGAGCACGGGAGTCAGCGAACCGATTACACTCCACAAATTTTTAGCAGTTTGGCGCAACCTTGTTTCTTTTATATAACAGCTCATTTTGGAACTGAACACTTCAGAGCAGTGTTTTAAACAATCCGTGGGATTCTCAGTAGAGATAAGCGAACCTCTGGTTCAGAGTTTGGGTGATTTACTTATGAAAATCACTGGAGCAAGCAGCACTGTGCTCATGTGTGCCTGGTTCTTCGCCCAGTGCGAGCCGAATGCAGTGTTTTGATTGGCTCATACTGGGAGTGAAAACAGTTTTCAGCCATAGTGCCAATGTAAATTAAAAAAAATAAAAAAAATCCCAGCCCTCCCAACCCTGGAAGTGGTTTGCTTATGCTGGCTGTATGTGGGTGGGCACCAAACTGACAATCAGTGACTTCAAATGAGGTTTAGGGTCAAGTTAGGCACCACCAGAACCCAAACTTCAACAGGTACAAACATCTCTACAACCAAACCGAACCTTGAAAGGTTCACTCATCTCTAGTTCTCGGCACCTCGACCCACATCAATCAGCAGCACTATGCAGCAACTGTCATATAACAAGTTTAAATGATAGCAAATATTATCTTGTGATTGCATGCTGAATATAAAAGGAACATCCTAAATGTTGGTTCAAATAATATGAAAAGTATTGAGAAGTCAGGCATTTGAAGACAAAACTCACCAAACATCAGAACGAGTGGTAAATGTACCATCAATGAGACTCTCTGGAGCCATCCACCGGACCGGCAGGAATCCTTCTCCTTTCTTCCTGTAGTAATCATTTTTATACACATCTCTAGCCATCCAAAATCCCCAATCTTAACCATTCTCCTCGGGTTATGGTATTCTTTTACTGATACCAAGCAGTTCCGAGCTGCCAAGTCTCTAAACAAATCATTCAATACTTTTATTTAAACAGAGTTTAAAGCAACACTCCAGCATTTTATTTTTTTTTATTTAACTGCCAGAATAGTATAAATAATGTATGTTCTTTACATGTAGTATAAAGCTTACCAGACACAGTCTTCAATTCTCAGTGCCACTTCAGTTGTCGTTTGCTAGTTGTGACTAGCTGGATCACTCTTAAGTTTGCTGTGTGAGCCAGAATTCATTTCTCAAAGTAAGTCTCCAAAAGCCAAAACAAAGCCCCATGGCTAGCAGCGTTTTTTTTTTGCAGTGCCGCAAGTGCGGATTCAGCAATACCGCGCACATGCCTCACCCGATCGCAAGCCCATAGAGAATGAATAGGGTTTGCCAGTTCAGTGCCACAAGTCGGCTGCTACTCGTAGATCTGACAGGTGCGGCGACCTCTGCCTGATCTACCGCCAAATTGCAATACAGCTGATGGGAAAACACCCTAAGGCCATTTTTGCCTTAAATCCATTTTTGGGAACATTTTGGACATTTTTTTTTCAAAGTCCAAAACACATATGCATTAACGTATTGTGTGTTTTTTAAAAAAAACGCATCCTTTTTTTAACATGGGGCCCTATGGGAAACGCATGCATTAACGCATGTACATATAGGTGCCATGCATTAACGCATGCGCTTTTGAATGTGTTTTTTTGGAAATAAATTACTAAGTTCAAAAAACGTTCAGGGGCACAGGAGCACAAAATGCAGCCTAGGAAAAACGGATTTGGCATGGAAAACACTTCCAAAAATGGATTGCCATGTGTGGCCCTAGCCTAAGTCAACTTAACCCCTTAAGGTACCTTTACACGCCACCACTATCACTGGCAATCGGTATCAACCTGTGTGCGTGCACGTTTTTAACGGTTCCTAACGATCGCCGATGCCACATGTACACGCCGCAATTGCGTCGTCAACTCAAAGAATCATGGTTCCCCGGAAGTTGAAACTGATCCTACGGATAACTTACTTCACACGCCGCAAGCACTAAGGGAATGTGGCGTACATCTTTTGCGCCGCAAGTACATAGGCGTGACAGAGTTGTTTATTCCGTGACACTAACACGCTGATTGGACAACGCAATAGCGTCATGATTGGTCAGCCTGCGCAGGAAGTATACATGACGCCATTCCAATTGTGTAGTGTGAATGGACAGCTCTTTAAATATGGCGCCCTGTGAAGGGACAGCCAATGGAAACACAGTAGCCCCCACCAATCATCGCTGATGGGGCGCGGTATCCATGAGGCTGTGGCACGCCCCTGGGAAATCATTAGGCGACGCTGAATCCATCCCTGTCCCCCATTTACACGCCAATACCAGGGCAATTTACCATTTCTGTTGCCTTGGATTTTAGAACACGGCTCAGAAACCGCTACCCCCGGAGCAACTGCGAGAAACCCGATCACTTTCCCAAATTACAAGCCGCACCTTCGAAGCAATTTCAAGGCAACAGTGTCAGAAATCCCGATTGCCAGGCAGTTGCTACACCTCAGTGGTGGCATGTAAAGGTACCTTTAAAATTGCATAGGTTCTTATTTCTTAAGGACCAAGATGTGTGTTTTTTTCATCGCATTTTTCTAGAGTTGCCTTCCAAGAGCAATATTTTTTTTATGTTTTCAATACTGTAAGGCCTAGTTCACAACTAAGGCGGGTTTGCGTTTTGCTTCATTTGCGTTTCCATGCGTTTTTAACTGCTAAAAACGCATCAAAACTCATGCGTTTTTGCCCTTATTGAATTAAATGAAAAACATTAAAAACGCATGCAAAAACGCACGTGCGTTTTCAAAAATGCAAAACGTATGCATTTTTGCAAACGCAGCCAAAAACATGGGCTGATGCGTCTAGGGCTGCGTTTTCCGTTTTTGAAAAAGCATGTGCGTTTTTTGCATGTGTTTTTAATGCGATTTCCATTGAATTCAATGAGGGCAAAATGCATGCATTTTTATGCGTTTTTAGCGGTGAAAACAGAGAAACGCAAATTAAGCAAAACGCAGCCCTGGCTTAGATGTGAAAGGGACCTAACTGTATAAGTACTTATTTTATTTGGAACAAGTTACATTTTTATTGATATTTTTCATTTATATTAATTTAGTAAATAATTGGTATCACTTTTTTGTGGAGAGGTAAAAGAAATAAAAAATTCTGAGATGCAGTTTGTATTGTGACGCCATGTTAATAATCCCACAATAAAAGCATTCAAGCATTTAAATGGGTGCCATTGCTATTTTTGGGATTGCCAGATATAGCTATTTCTGCCAGTCCATAGAGAATGAATGTAGGGGAGAGCCATGTGTGCATCTACTGCTCCATTCTTAAAGGTCATTTCTAGAGCCCCAATCTCAAGCTCGTATAGAAGTTATAAAAGAATTCTTAGTTATATTACCTGTGGACAAAATGCATTTTCTCCAGATATACACAGCCTGTGGAGATATCCAGTGACATATCCACAAAATCCACAGTAGATAACAATGTTTTTGTGAACCTATAAAAAACATAACCATGCACATAATTACAGTTAAGGCAAACCATTGTGGACAAACATTTAATTCCAACTTCCCATGTTGATCTCTGGATGTGATTTTACGACTGTACTTCTGACTAGAGCTTTGGAGTATTGCCAAGCTTGTCATCACTAAATTTTGGGCTTCATGAAGCAGTACATCAATCTATGTTTGCTCACATTACATATGAGATCAAATCGAGCTGCTGACACACAAACCCTTGACAACTAATTATAAAACAGAACAGTATATAATTTTGGACATAATAATATATAGTGTAATGTTAATGTGAGGATCAACTTCTCAAGATAGGTGTTTTTTTTTGTAAAATTGGGAATTTTAAGATTTTATATATGAATGGATGGATATATATCAATAGCACCATAATTTGATGACTTAAGTAGTGACTCAAGTAGTACAAATCCTTAAAGAAGTTTTACACTTTTAGGGTGGAAACACACTTATCCTAATTATAATGCGAGTCTCTCGGACAAGACACTCGGATCAGTGACCCTGAACGGCCTCTCCCTCTCTGACGGGACTGTCAGCTGCTTGTGTTTTTTGTGCAGCATCACACTCCTGTCCAGAGAGGGAGAGGCCGTTCAGGGTCACTGATCTGAGTCTCGTCCGAGAGACTCGCATGTAAGTATGATAGTGTGCTTCCAGCCTTAGAAATGTTTTTCTGTCATTTAAAATAACAAAAGGAGATGGTACTAACCTTCACTGGGTCCATCGTCAGTTTTGTGCTGCTACTCTGGTTTCAGTGCTTTGTACGAAGTGGGAATGTCACATGGACAGTTCACATCAGCGCTGCAGGCAATCACTGATCTCAGCCACTCAGCTGCAGTGGTAATGTGAGCTGTCCATGTGACATCACCAATGCAGGCAATATGCAGAGACCTGCGCAGCCTAATGAAGTCAGTGCTTGACCGGGAATGGGCAATTACTATTTGATTTTGTTACATTATACAACAAGAAATGTTTCAGTTCTACTTTTATTCAGAAGTAAAAAACCCATTTTATATTTGGAGTATCAATCAGTAAAGGTCATCTATGGGTAGAAATTGTGTTATTGTTGATTGGTTAACAGTTATGGCCACTTTACACGCAGCTACATTTCTAGCTTATCCACAGGTAACTTACTGGCTGAAGTGAAATCATGGAGACATTATTCCATTTGTACACAGCAACAAGATAGAACCATGTCTCCATGATTTCACTGCAGCCAGTAAGTTACCTGTGGATAAGCTAGAAATGTAGCCGCGAGTAAAGTGGCCATTACGGTATTTATACAATTTCAAAGAGTAAAGTATTGCTTTGTTATGGTATTAATAATCTTTGAAATCATGACATTTTACTCAACTGTAGAGCTGAGAGAAATAATTTGAGTGGAAGTGAATTCTAATCAATTTTTTCAAAAATCCACATTTGATAAAATTAGCTTCCCCATTGACTGGCCATAAAGGGCTATCAAAATGTTACATACAGTACATATAAAAAATACTTATACACATCTTAGAATTCACCTTTCTAGCCACTTTGCTCATCATTATCCCTTGTCAGATAAAGATGAAGATTTTCTATCTGTTGAGCTATGTCTTTTCCTAATATCCTGCACTTCTTTATGATACATCGTATTTCTGACTCCGCTGAGGCTTGGAAGGGTTCTAACATTTTAATGCGTGCTGTGACCATATGTGTCACAGAGGAGGCAGAAAATACCAGGTTTTTCAAAGCATCCGCACTGACCACACCCAAAGGGCAGAAATATTTTTGAAAGCTTTATCGTGACCATATGTGTGCAATGCACAGAATCTTCCCAGGCCTCATCTGAGCTTTAAGTTTCAGCCTAACATGAAGAGGTATGAAAAATAGAAAAAATGTATAGACGGAACTCACCGATAGCAGGGTTTCAGTATTCTTTAATGCTTGTTTTCAGTACATTAAAGGGAACCAACCACCTCAGATCACCCTAATACACAGTTAGTACATGGTCCCTGCACCCCAAGGATACCTTTCCAGCCCCTGTTTTTGTGTAAAATCTTGCATTAGTATAACTGATATAAAGAGTTTATAAACTTACTAACCTGGAGACATCGGGCGTATCCCTCCTTCTGTTATACTTCAGGGCTGTGCATTCATTGCATGGCTGTGCTCCCCCTCCCTCTGTGCAGAGGAGATAACGATCACGCCCATCAGGGCAGGGCAGCAGGCACGGAGGGAGGGGGAGCACAGACATGCAATACACAGCCCCGAAGTATAACAGAAGGACGGATACGCCCAGATGTCTCCAGGCTAGTAAGTTTATAAACTCTTTATATCAGTTATACTAAAGCAAGATTTTACACAAAAACCCGTGCGGGAAAGGTATCCTTAGGGTGTAGGGACATGTACTAACTGTGTATTAGGGTGACTGAGGGGTTTGGGTTCCCCTTTAAAAGTTCCAGTGGGCGGGGAAGGGAGGTGAGCCGTCACCTTTTTCGTGGGGAGTAACCACTTCGACGGGTTAAAGAATACGAAACCCTGCTATCGTGAGTGCCGCCTATACATTTTTTCTTTTTTTCATATTTTAAATACTGCCCTTGGGGCATGAAACCTAAGCACCGGGGGGGATTGCCCTAAAGGGAAGCATTGAGTTTTAAATGCAAGCCGTAGTCCCCCGGACCGCACTTCTTTGCAATCTCTAACATAAAAGAGGCGTTAAAAGAAATTTCAGCACTTGCAGCAATGAAAAAAAAATCATAAAGGGGACCGAACTGTGATTACGAGGAGGTAAGGTCAGAGAGACGAGGGGTAAAGTGAGTATATGTATTTTTAAAATTGTTTTTTTAAAAATTTAATGTTTTTTATTTCAGATCGTAATTGACGACAATTTGAATTTCACAGGAAATCCAAAACCTGGAAAATTGAAATTTTTACCAGATCCACTCAGCTCTCAAACTAGAAATGAATTAGGGGGGCTCCACACTTAGGGGGATTCCTTGGAAACAGCACACTACTCTAAAACTACACGGGTACAAATAGTAAATAACCAATAAATAAGGGAAATGTACTCAAGGGTTATCTAAATCTTTGGAAAGAACATGAAAACCCCTATATATTGATTCCACGCCAACACAACCCATGGAGTGACTTAAAATCAAGAAAATTATTGTTTATTTAATTTGAAACTCTGCTTACCAGTAAAAGACTAAAAAAAAGGGATATAATGCTGATACTTACTGAAATTTTACCCAGCACCTCTCAAATGAAAGCAGGTCTCCACCACCTTTAATTCCAGAATAATATATTGAGGTTCATTATAAAACAGACCCCAATCAGCTTTAGGATATTGGGATGGTGAAACTGGCTGTGAAAAAAAAAAAAATATATAAAAAATAAAAGTGTATAAAAACTCTTCTATCTAAAAATTCAACAAAAAGTGCCCCAATGCGGAAAATAGACTTTTGATCCTCTTTTTTCATCCACAATTTTTGTTTCTGTCTCTTAGGTACCGTCAAAGGGGGAGATACGCCGGCGATGTCCCCGGGGAACACAGGGCGGGGCCTAATTGGGCGACATCCCCGGGGAATTTTGCCGCGGTGACAGGACGATAACAGGCGATGTCGCCTGAGCAACTCGCCGGGTTTCCCCAACAATGTTGGGAAACCTGGCTGTTGCTGGGGCGATCATGCCTGATTGCCCTTGAAACGCGCAACCTGCAATGTTCGGGCGACACCGCCTATCGCAAAAAGGGGTTCCGCTCGCGGGGTTCTGGGCAACCCAGCAGCGATACCGCGGCAACTACCGGCCCACATCGCCGGTAATTGCTCCGTCTGACATCTCCCCGGCGATGTTGCCAGGGACCCTGAATCCAAATGTATCACTTATTTACTGGTGCAGTGGTCCTTTGATGCAATCAAATTTTTGTTTTAGCTGCCAAAAAAAAAAACGCCCCTCCGACACCCGGCATGAAAGACATTTCTATAAAAAAAAATGAAAGTTGCTAAAAACAGAGGGGTGTCCGGACTTGGGCCATAGTAAGGGTAACTACAAAGCTAAAACAAACAAAACAGAAAATAACACATGTGATAAGGATCCCCGGGTTGAAATCTCTGTGTTAACCCTTTCGATGATGCTTCATATTTGATATCAAAAAAAATGCTGACAGATTCCCCAAAATCATGTTTTATGCAAGATAACATTTTATACCCCCATTAAATGTGCTTCCTTTAAAAAGTCCATTTTTCTTGGGCGTTGCATCACTTTTTAGAGCTGTTTTTAAAATAAATGTTAAATACATCCCCAAACAACCAAAACTGAAATGCACTGAAAAAAGTGACTTAAAAAAATGAAGATACAATGGGCTCAAATAGCCCACAATAAAGAAGGGCAATCATTTCATTTATTGCTAGTCCCACCAATTTATGTTTTAAAGTAAGCTATGGCTTTTGAGATTTATATGATATTTGTAGTTGGGAATTTGTTATACTTCCGTTAACAATGAATTGCAACATTTTTAAAAATTAAGTGTTGTTTCCCCTTTTTGACTGAACATTTTAGACAAAAGTACATAGCACACAGTTAGGACCCTTTCACATCAGCATTTTTCACTGATCCGGCAAGCTCCATGCATTGTCTTGGGGCTTGCGGTCCAGTGTGGCAAGTGCGGTTACGCCAGATGCGGCAGATTCGACACTTACGGGCGAGAAAAAAAAACGCTACTTGCAGCTTTTTTTTTTTTCGCAGCCGCAAGGTTTCTGGATTCAGCTGATCTGGCGTAACCGCACTTGTCGCACCAGACTTAGCCCCATAACAATGCATGGGGGTTGTCGGACCGGGGCCTCAAGTGGCACTGCCAAGTCAGTGGCAGATGCCACTTGCCGCATCGGGCCGCATACACAAAAACTGTTGATGGTGAAAGGGGTCTTAAAGAGGTTTTTACCATTCTATGATTGCATGCTTGTGTTCTATATAAATAGTTCTTGGCATACCCGCCCAATATCTACCAAATTTTTGTAATAATAACTTAGATATTTCTAAAATCTATGTGGAATGGGTTTACCACACCTAACTTACACAGTGGAACAAAATTTTTGAAGTTTTTGATTAAGTTGTGCAAACCTAAAGCCCTGTTTGGGAAAATTAAGGTTACCTTCACAGCAACTTTTTTGACTTCCGTTCCCGGACCAATTATGCCAAAGCAATGCCTTGATTTATTCCCCAAAAATTTTGCCCATTTCCCAAAAAACAAAGATTTTCAAAATTTCCTCTCGGGGAAAAACGGGGCACTTTTCCCAAATTTCCCTTTTTTTTGGGCAGATTTTAACTGGGACCGGGTTAAGTTGGGGTTTAATACCACTGACAATTTTTTTTTGATTCTTTCTAAAAATTCCCCTTGGCTTTATTGACTGGTTTGCAGGGGGTTGCCCAATCAAAATACATGCTTTATGATACTGCAGCCAGTCATTAGGTTTAATCAGCTTGTACCCCCTAAACCCACATAAATTTTGGGCCCCCAAAGGGGTTTTGTTTTGCAGTATCATGGGGCCTTTATTCATTAATCTCTCCTGAGCCGGGGGAAAATTGTTTGCGGGTCCCCCCATGTGCACTTTAATATGACATCACTGCTGAGCCCAGCGATTTGTTTGAAGTCATAAATTGCACTTTAATCATTAAAATTCTGCTGACCCTTTGATTTTTTTGGGCGGGTCATCATGTGCATTTTTAAATATGCCATCACTGCGGGCCCCCCCAGTGATTTGCTTTTCAGTCATCATTTGCCGAAAAATAATTATATCACTACCCTTTGGGCCCTGTAAAAAAGACTTGGAAAATAGGGGAAAAAATCAATGCTGGTCTTGAAAGGGTAAGAAACAGCTCAGTTTATATTTTTGTAATTTTAAAATTTAAAATTCGAGCACTTTTTTAAAAACCTTTAAAATTCTTTCCCCCTAAAAACGTTGGTGGAGATCTAAAATTTTATTCTTTAAAATTAAATTAATTTTTTAAGTTGACAACCAATAAAATTGGGGGTTAACACCCCGGGAAAAAGAGGGTGAATTCTTTTGAATTTCCCTGATGTTTTTTTACATATAGAAAACCATTGTGGTGTATATTGGAAAAAACACGCTGCAGAAAAAAACGGGCCCCAAAAACCTATAGGGCATGAAAAAAATAAAGAAAGGGAATGGGGGAGGGGCATAAAACAGGTGCAGGGGTTCCCGATCACATTTGGGGCCCCGGGGAGCCTAAAAGGCCCAAAAAAATTTCCCCAAATTGGGGCTTTAAAAAAAACTAATCCCTTTTAAAATTTGCAAAAATTTGGGGGGCCCTTTTGGGCGTTTCACTTTCAGGGCCCAGAGCTTAAAAGTTATACACTAAAAGGGGTTTTCAAATATTTGATTTTATTTTTATGTTTTAAATAATAGAATTATTTAAGTTTTTTAAACATGATCTTTGGGGTTTCCCGGTAATGAAGAAAATCCCTCTATTTTTAAAACTTGAAAAAATGTTACAAAAAAAAAAGGTTTAGTAGAGAAAAAAAAGGGTCTGATGAGTTTACCTTCAGCATAGGGGCATTAGCAAAAACCAACGGCTTTTGAAAATCCACGAAATTTTTGGAGATTTTCTTTTTTTCATAAATGAAATCTGTGATTTTCCCTTGTTGTGGTTTTTGTTTTTTTCTTTTTTTTTGCTTTAATCTCTTAAAAAATAACTGGGAAAAAAATTTAAAAAAAAACCCACCAAAAAACTCCAAAATTGTGAATATCAAGCAAAGAAAAGAAAACCTTTGATACCTGTAGTGCCCCCAAACTTCCCAAAAAGCAGTCAACAGTAGAAGAACAAAAAGTACACCCAAGATTGAACCAACAATAACCCCCACATGTCAAAAAAAACCTCTCCTCTAAAAAAAAAGTCTTTATCAGTTCTTTTATATATAAAAGTTATTTTTTAATCAGTAGCCCATGAAAACTTATTACCATGGGCAAACTTTTTTAAATTTTTACTGACTGGGAAGGATGGGCGATTCCTAAAAGACCGGAATGGAAAGGACCCCAACAAGCCCCTTTCCGGGAAACTCGGGACTCTTTGCGAGCCCCAGCAAAGCCCAATTTTTAAATAAATTGGGGGAACCGAGTAAAAAAGCAAAAAAGACATTTAAAACTCGCTGGTGTCTCAAAAAGTGGGGCGACCCAAAAACTCGCGGGTTTTTCCCCCCTTTTTTTGGGGGGTTTTGGACCCGATGATGCGAGGGAATCGATTCCCCTGACAAAACCATGTTTTAAAAAAAAGGAAGGAAACAGTCGCGCTGACAGGCGGCCCCACACAAAAATCCTTTCTTAGTGCAATAAATGGCGCAGGCCGTGGCCGGTGAACAAAACTGCGTCTTTTTCCCAAATTGTGGAGGCTGCCCATTTCTATGGTTTCCCTTACAGATCCTGTTTTGGGGGATCATACCCCAAATTAATACAGCCTGGAGAGAGATCCCCCAAAAGAGATTTTCCCCTGCGTTCCATGGGGAAAAATGTGCCCATAAAAGGAACAGAAAAAATTTTGGGGAAATTTTAAAAATGATTTCACACGTTATATATTGCATTTTATTTGTTTATAACCCCGGTTGTATAAGCCGCCCCGTTTAAAAAGCCGACCCCCTTTTTTTTGGGCCCCCAAAAACTGTGAAAACATATTGGACCCCCAATCCTGGAAAATTACAGGGCTATAAATGGTAGACACCCCCCCGAGGGGAAATTACACCCCCCCCTGCAGAGTATACGGGCCCCAAGGGTATCCCATGCCCCCATTTTTGGGGTTGGTTTTAAAAAAAAACAGGCAGGGGCGGATGGCCCATTTTTTTTCCACGGGTCTTTCGGCGCGGGAAGAATGAATCATCCCGCTCCCCCTGAACCCAGCAGGGGAAAACGGAAGTCCTGGCCGCGCGTTTGGACGTAAATCGCGCGCGGCTGCCCCGGGAGTGAGCTTGTAAAGTGGCGTGCGGCTGGGGACTGTAAACGAGCGGTGTTGGGGGACGCGAGGTGCGGCTGGGCGCGGCCCCCTAGGCGACTGGGGGAAAGTTTCGGTGACTTTTTAGGCGGCCGCCAGTCATCCCCCCCCCCCCAACCCCCCTTTCTAAACCTGTGTGGGGGCCGGTGGGGGGAGGGTTGCCCAAAAAAATGTAGGGTCCAGTCATTCCTGTATACGGGGCCCTCAGGGGGGTTGTACGGGCCCCCCCAGCAGGGGGTTTAAAGGGCCCCCAGCAGGGGGTTAGAAAAGTCCCCCCAGGGGGGGTATACAGGGGCCCCAGCAGTGGGTAAACGTGCCCCCGTGGGTTTACGGGGCCCCCACCCATTAAAATAAAAGGGCCCCCATAGGGGTTTTCAGGCCCCTTAAAAGGTTTTAAACCCAAGCCCCAAACCCCGCATTTTTGGGCCAAATATTTGGAGGGGGTTTCAAAACGTAAACTTAGTTTAAGGTTTACCCTCCTGGCTTTTTGGGCCCAAAGGGGGTTTGGGGGGTATAAAAAAACCCAAAATTGCCCAAGATTTGGGTTTCCCCCGGCACTATTAAAATTCTCTTTGCGTTGCCCAATGTGTCCTGTTTTCTTTTGTGATTTGTGGGCCCACGTTGGGTAAATTTGCCCATATGGCTTTTGATAAAGGTTTTCCCCCGCCCGTGTCACTGTCCCTTTGGGTATACAAAATTACACAAACAAAATGAATAAAATTGGGTTAAATTGTTGTTTTTGTCACTTTAATTTTTGGTGTTTAAAAATATTCCCACACTCAAACCCCGGTTTTGGAAATCATTTAAACATTTTACCATCTTAAAAAATTAATGGGGAGGGTCCCGGGGACCGGGCATGGGAACGGGTACCGGCAAAACTGGGAGAGAAAACCCGGGAGCGCCCCAAAATTGTTAAAACCCACAACCAAATTTTACGCCGGCTGTCCTTCCTTCACCCGGGGGCCCCTTATCCAAGGTATGGGTTTTTCAGCACTGTTGTTTAAAATTTTTAAATTTTTTTAGTAAATTATACTTTTGGTTCCAATTGGCCTGTGGGTAGCAAGTATACGGGTGGCTCGGGGGGTTTAAGCAGAGTATCCCGCGGCTCTGTGGGTAGCAGAGTATACGGGCACTCGAGGTAGCAATAACGGGGCGGTTCTAAAGGTGCGGGGTAAAACGGGACGGCTCTGGGGGAATTCAGAGAAAAACAGGCGGGGTTTCTGGGGTTAGCAGAGAAATACGGGAGGGCTCTTTGGGTAGCAAAGTTTACAGGCGGTTTATTTGGGGGTAGAAAAAGTATACAGGGGGTCTGATTTAGCAAGTTTACAGAGGGGTTTCTGGGGGTAGCAGAGGTATACAGGGGGTCTGGGGGTAGAGAGTTTTCGGCAGCTCTGAGGTAGCGGGAGTATACAGGGGGGTTTTCTGGGTAGCAAAAGAAATACAGAGGGCCCTCTGGTGGGAACAGAGTATACGGCCCGGGTAGAGGTAGCAGAGTTTTACGGGCCCGGGCTCTGAGGTAGCAAGTATACAGGCAGCTCTGAGGTAGCAGAGTTTACAAAAGGCCTGGGGGTAGCAGAGTATAGGGGGCGGGTTTTCTGGGGTTTTTGCAGAGTATACGGGCAGCTTGAGGTAGCAGAAAATACAGGGGTTTGAGGAAACCAGAGTATACAGACGGCCTGTGGGTAGCAGGTATACAGGTTCCCTCTGGGGTTTGGGCAGAGTATCAGGCGGGTCTTGGTAGCGAGAAATTAAAACGGGTTTCTTGGGGTTAGCAAGAGTAAACAGGGATTTGTGGTTTGCAGAGTAAACGGGGGCTCGGGTAGCAGGTATACGGGAAACCCCTGAGGTAGCAAGTAAACGGGACGGCTTGGGGGTAGCAGAGTTTGGGGGGGGTTTCCCCGGGGGTTAGCAGAGTAAAACAGGTGGCTCTGGGGGTAGCAGATTTACACCCCGCTCTTTGGGTACCCAGATTAAAACATGCCGCTCTGTGGGTAGGGGGAGTAAAACAGGGGGCTCTGTGGGTACAGGGAAAAAGGCGGCTCTGTGGGTAGCAGAGTATATGGGTGATGAGAATGGGGTTTAATAGAGGTGAAACAGTGTTTGGGGCGAGCTAAAAGGGGGGAAAGGACCCAAATTATTTTCCCCTTATTACTGCCCTTAAAAAAAAGATAGCGGCCCCCCAAGCTGTTTGACATCTTTGGAAAAGGAAAAAAACATGGGGTTTTTTGGTTTGCTGAGGTGGGGGAAAATTGGGGGGAGGGGGTGGGTTGTTTGGCAGAGGGCGTGGTTTTGGGCGGGGTGAGCGGGGGCTCCTGCGCCCAAAATTGGGTTAAACGCGAGCGCGGGCCCCCGCGGAAAAAAACCCCGGGAGCAGGGGAAAGTGTCCGGTACTTTCCGTAACCCCCGGCCCCTCCCTTGTGCCAACACACCCCGCTTTTAAACCTCTGCGTGTCACGGGCCCACCGGGGGCGGCTGTAATTCCCTCCTTACCCCTAAACCTCCTAAATTTTGTTTGGTTTTGTGTTGTCCCCCCGCTGTAAAGCATCAGTGATTCTAAACCTGTGGGTGCACAGAGGGGGTAATTTCAAATCCCAGCATCCCGGGGCGGATGGGGGCGCTGTCAGGGGCGCGGGTTTTTGCGGGGGGCGGAGGGCCCCGAGGCCGCTCTTTGAAAACGCTAAAAGGGTTTGTTTTGGATTTAAAACGTCTGGGCTCGCAAAAGGGCGCATAGGGCGTCTCCGCTCGCGAGTGACCCCAAAGGGGTTTTTGGGATTTGGGGCTACAGGGGCCTAATTTTCAAACTCCCGATTTTTAATAAATAGATTATATATATATTTTAAAAACGTTTAAACCCTTTCCCCTGGTTTATATAGATGATTAAGCAAAAAGGGTTTTTGAAAGTAATTATGTCAAAAGGTTAAAAGTGAAGTCGGGGGCCCTTTTTTTTTTTCAATTTTGAACCTTTTGGTGTTATTGATGGGTCAAAGATTAGATGGGATGGGGGGGGGGGGGGTGGAAAAAAGGGGGGGGAAAAAAATTATTTATTATTTTTGGAATTAGCAAAAAAAGGGTAAAGTATTCCTTTATTTTAAAGTACAGTTTGGTTTTTCTTTAAAATAATAATAAAAAAAAATCTAAATTAAGAATACCCGGGTACCAGAGTCTAAAACGTGCAACTTAAGGGTTTTAAACCTATGTTTTTTTTTTCCAAATGCAATTTTTAAACCAAAATTTTTTTTACTTTACCCACAAAAAAAAGTTATTTCAGAGGGGGGGGCGTGCAAGTTTCCCCCTCCACCCCCAAAACGAAGGCGGCGGGAAAAAACCCACCACCCCCAACCACGGCCGCGCCACCACCACTACCGGCGTCGCCGCCACCAACCACCACCCCCGGGGCGCCCAACCCCCTGGGGGGGCCCAAGGGGCCCATCACCCACCCGCCGTGCCGCCCCAAACCACCACCTCCAAACCAAACCCCCGGGCCCCCAGGGGCAGGGCCAGCACCACCACCCCCCCAAACCAGGGGGCAGGGCCATCCCCACCACCGGGGCCTCGCCGCCACCCCCCACCACCCCCAAACCGCCGCCCCCGCGGCAGGCCCGCCCCAAACCAAACCCCCGGGCCCCCAAAAGGGGCAGGGCGAGAAACCAACCCCCCGGCCAAACGGGGCGCCGGGGCCCAGTTATGGTCAAACCCCGGGGTCACCTCATTTTTAAAAAAAAAAACAGGAAATTGCTGACTTTGCCCGCAGTAAAAAACCCAAATAAAGGATAAAAATTCCCATTTGACGGGCTACTGGGGGAAAAAAGGTCAAAATTACAGTTGTGTTTGGGAACCCTGTAGCCCACAAACCCACCCGGGTTGGGGTTTTTTGACTATTTAAATGGGTGGAAACAACCGGCCCCCTAAAAAAGGCTACAGGCCCTAACCCCGGGACAGCCATGTGCCCCCCCACGGGTTTATACCTCATTTCCCCTCATTTCCCAGGGGGCCACCTTAAGGGGGACCAAACCAGCTTTCCCCTAAAATTTAGCAGAGGATCCCCCCCAAGGGTTACCCCAGGCCATAAGGGGGGCCCTTAAACCTTTTAAAAAGGATGGGTAGCCCACCTTCCGGGGGCCCTGGGGGGTCCTTTGTTTTTTTAAAATACTTTTTTTTTTTTTAAAAAATTTTTGTTTAAACTGGAGAAAAAAAATGTTCAATTGTCTTGTTTTTAAATTTTTTCCCCTTTTTTCTAGAAATTAATCCTCAAAATAAAAAAAAAAAAAAGCGGGTGATATTGGTTGGGGTGTGGGGTCCTTTTCAAATTTTCAAAATGCCCCAAACCCAAAGTGTTTTGCATTTTGTTTTTGAAACACATTTTTAAAAAAAAAAGTTTTTGTTGCTGTCTTTTTTTAAAGGAATGGATGGGGTATTTTTTTTTGGGGGTGGGCTTAAAGTCATCAATTATTATAATTATTTTTTATTTATATAGGCCGATAGGTTCCATGGCGTTTTAAACTTTGAGGTTTTAAGGTTAAAAAGGACAAGTACAAAAAAACCATGGGACAATAAGGTCATACGGTAAAAGAGAAAGGGGGGACCCTGTACCCCTTTGGGCCTTTTTTCCTACAGGGGGGGGTGGGGGGAAAAATAGGGGGGGGAAAGGTTTGGTGGGTCGGGGGGCCCGTGTAGCGGGGCTAAGGGGCCATTTTTGTAGGCCTTTGGGAAGAGGTGATCTTTAGGTGTCCCCTTGAAGTTCACGGGGGTAGGGGGAGGACGATAAAAGGTGGGGCGGGGCCCGGGAGCATGGGGGGTTTTCCCGGGAAAAAACCTGATGGGGTTTTTGGGAAAAGAGGGGATGGGGGGGGATTGTAGGACAATTTCTTGGGAGGGAACGCGGGTTTTGCGTGGGGGTTGGTATGGGGGAGTTCATGTCGGAAAAGTTGGGGGGGATGGGGTTGGAAAGGGGTTTTTGAATTTTCAATGGTCGTGTTTTAAAGTGAGCTCTCTTTTGGGGGGGGGGCAGGGGAAGGGTTTGGGCAGGGGGGGTGGGCAGGGGGAGTAGCTTTGGGGAACAGATGGATTTTGGGGAAGCAGATTTTAGTATAGTTTGGAGAGGTGCAAAAATTTTGGGCAGGGGGGCCCTTGCGAAGGGGGTTGAAAGTAGTCAAGGCGGGGATTAAATGAGGGCATTAATAGTGTTTCAGAGGTCAGGTTTTGAGGAACGAGGAATTGGTGAAATATTTTTTGAGTTGAGTCACGGGGGATTTGGGTTTGGGGATACGGGTTGGGGTTTTTGAAGGAGAGGGAGGAGTCAAGGATTAACCCCCAACATTTTTGGGGTGGGGACAGGGAGAGAGAGCAAACATTAGCAAGTACTTTACCCGGGCCCCTGGCGGCCCTGAAGTCACCTTGGGGTTTCAAAATGTCAAATCATGAAACCCCCAAAAAAAACGTTTTTTAAAAAATAAAAAGTTTCCTGTGTTTTGGGGGGTTACTTTAAAGGCCCCCGCTTGGCAACAAGGGGTATAACAAAACATGTGAGAGGCGGGGCCCTCTACCCTGCTACACATCGCGTCTACGCTTTCTACGGGAGGTAAAAGTGCGACCCTTTAACCCCGGCTCCCCCGCAGGGATTTTTTGGAAAAAACAAGCAACGCCCAAGTTGCAGGAAAAAGGGTGGGGGCCCCGAAAAAAATTAAACCCAAGGGGGTGTTTGTTCCCCCTTTTTGGGGGAAAAAGCCGGGCCCAAGGGCCATGATTAAACTTGTTTGCCCGGGGGTCCCCCAAAACCCTTTTTAAAAACTTGTTTGCCTGGGGGGCTTAAAAAAATTTTCCCCCAAGGGGGTGTTTGGCCTTTTTTTTGGGAAAAAATGTAGGCCCCAAGGGCCCTGATAAGCTTTTTAGCCAGGGTGTCTCCAAAACCATGATAAGTTTTTTGCCCGGGTGGCTCCCAAAAAATTAGCCCAAGGGGTGTTTGGCAATTTTTTTGGTTTTAAATGCAGGCCTAAGGGCCCCTTTATAACTTGTTAGCCGGGTGGGGGTTTCCAAAAAATTTGCCCCAAAAGGCTTAATAAAGTCTAAATTTTTAAAAAAAGGCGGGCCCCTTGGCCCCTAGCATATTTTTGCTTTGGGGCTTTGAGGGATAGAAAAAAGCAACGCCCACTATGCAGGCTTTGGGTTGGTGCCTCAAAAAAATTAGCCCAAAAGGGGGTTTAAAAAAGTCTTTTTTTTAACCCTTTAAAACAGGGGGCTTTGGCCCCTAGGGATTTTATTGTTTGGGGCTGGGTCCTAAAGAAATCAACAGGCTAAGGGACATGTAATTAATTTTCCCGTCCCCAAAAAGGGATATTGGTTTAACAGCGCAATTTTCCCAATATTTTTAAAAATTTTATTAGGTTAATCTAGGATTGTTTTTACTGTCGTTGGAGGGCTTGGAAAATGTGATAAATCCCAATCCCTTTTTGAATTTTTAAATTTGAGTGAGCCGTCGGCATTTTTGTGGTAGGCGGGGGGCCTTTTATCATTTACTATACCCCCAGCGGCACTTTAAAAACGCTCTGATGTCACACTAGCAGCTGGGCAAGCCCGCACCCATAAGGAAAACAATGGAGCTCAGTCCCAATGTGAAACTTGGAAAAAACAGTAATTTAAAAGGGGACAGAAGGGGCGGGTTTGGGAAACTGGGGACGTCACTGAGATTTCCGCTGGGACCATGTTTGGGCAATTGTTGTCTCCCAATCAAGGTTTTTCCGTTTTGGGAAATTCCGTTTTGATTGGAAGGTCTGTTTGAACTCGCCCCGTTGGCCCGGGAAACTTCCCCCCCCCTTTTTCTTGTTTTTTGATGGCTTTGGTCCCAACCCAAAAGGGTGCTGTTGCAAAGGCGGTTTTTTCGATGTATACGGGTTCAGGCGGTTGGTATTGCCAAACAAAAAATTTCCCAAAAAAACCCTTTTAAAAATTTTCCCTCGTTAAGCCCCTGGATGAGTTTCGACAGCATTTACTGAAATTTGTCTTTTAGTACCGTGGGGGCCAAAAACGTTGACAACCAATTAAAAGGGTCCCTGTCATAGATGTGTTTTTGCGTGGATTTTTGGAGGGCACATTGGGCATAATTTAATTCAGCCATTTTGCAAGCGCCAAAAACTCAAACTCCCCCCGGTTTTAAAAAAATGAAGAACACTACGCTTTGTGGGGGTCTAAATCGGTGTCCCCCCTCCTCCTTTCAAAACCCAAACCCCTGCTGTAAAAGGCATAAAAGTAAGGGGGTTGGGGAAATACCCTCAGGGGTTTACATCATACCAAAAGGAAAAAAAAATCTTCTTCATCATCACCCTCATCACCCCTCTTCCTGACCAAAGTAGTGCTGATATTGGCTTGGGGGGCCCAAGGGTCCTCCGGGTGTTTTAATTCTGGCTCCAAAAGCCATCCCTGTGCTCTCAAGCCCCCCTTTTTGAGATTCATTAGGGATTCTTTGAACAGGCAGAGCATGGGGGTGGTGAGACGATAATCGCTGATCCCCCCTGACAAGTTTTTTGCAGTATTTGAAGTTTTCCAAAAAAACCCCCCGCAAAGGCCCGCGATCCAGACCCAATCGAAAGTAAATGATTTTGTGTGGTTTGACTTTTCCGGGGTTGACGGGGGATGTTGCACTGAAAAATTTCCCCTATTGCCCTTTTTGCTGCTCATTAAACCTTTCCAAAATATGGAAGGGGGAGTTTTCCCTCCGTAGGGAAGGGCGCAAAATTAGCCTGTGTTTTTGGCAAGTTTAAAAAGGTTTTTAAGGCTGAAAGAATTGCAGCTGTGTGGCGAATTGTCAAGTGGGGGCAAATTTTGCCTCACTTATCCAGTAGCTCAGAAAACTCGGGTATATTTTTTAGGAATTTCTGAAAAATACCAGGTTCAGGACGTGAGCCAAAGGGAAGGCAAATGAAAAAGTTTTTCCGGTTTCTTTTATTGCCGCCAAAAAGGTTTGCACCATTTTTCGCTAAAAACTAGACCCGGTTTTTAGTTCCATGGGGGGCCCGCACTCAAACGGTCTGTTGCTTGAACCTTTTCCCCAACTCAGTTGCAGTTTTTTGGGCTTTTTTCACCCAGGGAGATAAGCTTCAGAAGGCCTTGTTTTTCGCCTTGCTGAAGCAGATCTGCAAGCTCCCCCCTTTGGAAAAGTGTGGGTTTCTGGGGGCTCAAGAAATGGACCCAAAAAGTTGCCGCAGCAATTTTTGCACTTTGGGCATGTTTTATGAGGCAGGGGCCCCCCGGGGTTTATGTTGGGGCCCCCTATTCGTGGAGTTGGGAAATATGTCAGATGGGACCGTTTTTTGAAAGTTGGGGGCAACCCCTACCCGGGTTTATCCAGGTTTAGCCGTTTTGTGAAAATTTATCCCCGCCCTGTCCCCCAACTACTTGCCAGTGTCCCGGGGTTTTTTGGTGGGCTTTTGCCGGGGGACAGCTTTTTTTTAAAACACGTTTTAAATTGTTTAAACCCCGGCTGGTTTTTAACCGGGAACGGGAAATACGTGAGAAAAAGTAGCGGGGGGGTACAAAAGTATCGTTTTGGGGCTGCCCCAGCCCTCAACTCCCGAAAAGATCTGTAACCCCCCCAAAACCAAAAAGGGAACAAATTTCCAAGTAAAAAACTTTGCTATTTTCGCGTCACTTTTTTGGGATAAAGGGTGTTTCGGTTGGAAACTTCCCCCTGGTTTTTTTCATACACTTTGGCACAGACAACTGCACGTTTTGGGCCGGGCTGACAAGAGGGGTTGCTACTGTCCCTGTCTGTCTGTTAAAGCACCTTGGGGGGGAGTACGCCCTTTACAGGAGCTGATGCCTGAACACTTTTCTGGTGAAAGGGGTGGGGCCGAGGTTGGGCCCGGAAAAAAGTTGGGGTCAGAAGGCATGATTTTGAACCCCCGAAAGGGCGCCCCCCCTGAATTGGGTGCTTAAAAGACATATGTTGCGCATATGCGGTGCTCCCGGTTTCCTTTTACCGGGCCTCTGCTTACTTTTCCTGGCACTTTTTACAGATAAAAAAAATTGGTACTGTTGGGTTTCCTTAAAAAATTTGGGGCCAAAACCCCTGGCTGTTCGTCCTTTATTTTTAATTGGAGGAAAAGGGGGGGTGAAATCTGTTCAACACCCAACCCGTGGACACATTTTTGGGGAACTTTTGTTTGCAGTTTGTGCAAAAAAGTTGGGACAGTTTGTGCCACGTTGACTTTTTTTGGGGGGTGTTTTTTCACATTTGTGTTCTGGAGACAGTACCCTTTGGGGATTTTTGCCAGTTTTACAAAAGCCAAAATTTTCGTCCTCCTGGCTGCTCTTTTTTGGGGTTTTGCAATTCAGCAATCCCGGTAGGTTTTTTGGGGGTCATCATCCACCCCTTTCCCGTTTCCCAAAAGGGTTCTGGATAAAAAAAGGGCTGAGTGGGTGGCCGATGGATGTTGTTTCATCCTCATCATTCCCTCCACCTCCTGAGAATTTCTGTTTGCATGTTTTTAAAGGGTCTTTCTTAAAGGCGAGGTGGGTTCCAAACTTTTGGGCCCTGGTTTGACCCTTTCGTTCCCTTTTTGTAAACTCTCAGGCGGGGACAAAGAAAAACCCCCTTTATAAGAAAAATAAACATCGGAGTGGAAACCAAGGTCGAGAAACCAAATTTTCCTTTTGGTGCGATGGGTTTTAAGGGAATTTGGAAGACTTTGAGGATTGGATGGCGCTGCATTGTCTTAGCGGGCACTTTGAATAATGCTTGGCACGGATGATTTTGTTTCTGGGAAAACCCGTTGGGTCCCAGGGGTCAGGTTTTCCCGATGTTATCCTTTTTCATGGCCCCATCCGGCCCCAACACAGTTTTTTTTGGGGTTTTGGGGGTTTTTGGTTTGGAAAAAAAGGACGTTCTATTTTCCTAGGGTGTGACTTTACCAGTGCCTTCTTGGGCAAGGAAATGGGTGCGGGCCAAAGCCCCCGTCCCCGTCCCTTTGAACATCCTTTTTTGGGAATTGTTTTTTTTTTAGGGGGGATTGTTACGAAATGCACAGTCACCGAGTTGGGGGTAGGTTTTTGCTGGTTTTTAAAACTCACTTGCGGCCGGGGGGAAGTTTTGCCCCCGCTCTAACCCTTTGGGAGTTTAAGCCCCAAAACTTCACTCCCTAAAAAAATTTTTTTTTTTAAATGCGCAAAAGCCACCGGGGATGTGGGTTTTGGGGTTGGGTGTAAGCTTTACCATTTCTGGGGGTAAGTGTTTCGCGCTACACTTGGCATTGGGAAACCGCCCACTACACTCCCTAAAAAAATTTGGATTTAAATGGGGCAAGCCCCCCGAATGTGGTTTGGGGGGTTGCTGTTTTGCGCACTTGCTGGCGGGGGTTTAAATTTTGCGCGCTTAAAACTTGGCATTTAAGGCCCCACACTACACCCCCTAAAAAATTTTGGTTTTTGGGCGCCCCGCCCCCCGAGATGTGGTTTTTGGGGTTGCTGTAAAGCTTCACTTGCTGGGGGGTAAAATGTGCACGCTCACACTTGGGGATTTAAGCCGCAAATACACCCCAAAAAAAATTTGGGTTTTTTTGTGCGCACAAACCACCCAGATGTGGTTTGGGGGGTTGGGGGGGATTTGGGGGAATTGC
>JARQOC010001915.1:0-32756 GCA_033576535.1 Allobates femoralis | reverse complement strand
TCCTATAATGGACTTTGTTCATAGATATAGATCGAAAGAAAAACGAAGAAAAAGAAGAGGAGGAAGGCGACACCACCGGCAGCAAAAAAGACAAACGTGGAAAAGGGAAACAACAGAAGAAACCCCCATTGAAGAGCTAAAGGAGGACTTGGTAGTAAACTTGTCAAGTAAGGTACTAACAGAGATGCAAAAGTCAGTGCTGAATAAGGGATTGGGCTTTGGTCCAAATGCACATACTGATTTTTTTCAACTGTCATTAGACCTGCAATATTTCTTTAGGTCACTTAAATTGAAGGAATGGTTTAGTACTAAAGAGAACAAATCAAAAATAATGACATGTGATTTTGATATGAGATGCCTAGGTATAAAGAAAAAAAGTAGATTTATGCCTCCAGTTAATTCTGCTGTAATTGATTCTTTCATTACAGCTGTTACTAAAGAGGTGGATATATTAAATAAAGAAAGAAGTGAGGTGTTTAGGAAACCCAATATGAGGACAGGGGAGATAACAGCCCTTAATGACCTTGTCCGTGACGACAGCATTATAGTAAAAAAAGCGGATAAAGGAGGGGCTGTTGTCGTCATGGACAAGGTCATGTATGTTAAAGAGATCAGGAGACAGTTGAGTGACCCGGGGGTCTACCGGAGACTGGATAGGGACCCGAAGTTTCAAGTAGCACATAAGGTTGAGGTGATCCTGAGAGAAGCATTACATGAGGGTTTGATAGATCAGGATCTCCTAGATTTTATGACAATTCAGTATCCCACAACACCAGTATTATATGTGCTCCCTAAGATCCATAAGTCTCTGGTGGACCCTCCGGGTCGACCAATAGTCTCGGGTACAAATTCAGTTCTTTCTAACATAGGGGTGTTTCTGGACAAAGTATTGAATCCCATAGCAAGGGGAGCTGACTCATATGTGAAGGATACTGGGGACTTCCTACGTAAACTGAGCACCTTGTCGGTAAGTGGTGAAGTGATTCTGGCGTCCTTTGACGTGGTCTCACTTTACACATCCATTGACAATGAACGAGGCTTGGCAGCCATAGAGAAAAAACTAAAGGAAACAGAGATTTCCGATAATGCCTGTCATTTAGTACTTGACCTTCTGGAATTAGTTTTGAAGAATAACTATTTCTTGTTTGGTGACGATTATTTTCTACAATGCAGAGGTACAGCAATGGGGGCCAATATGGCCCCCGCCTATGCAAATATCGTTATGGGGGTGATTGAGGAGGACTTCGTCTATGTATCCCACCACTATGACTTTGTCGCTATGTGGTGGAGATACATAGACGACGTCTTCCTCATATGGACAGGAACAGAAGATGCATTAAATCAATTCCATAAGTTTCTCAATGAAATAGATGAGACGATAAAGTTTACTTTGGTATGGTCAAAATCCTCTTTACAATTTTTGGATGTACAAGTTCTATATCAGAATAATGAATTTACAACCAAACTATATGTGAAAGAAACAGATAAGAACGACCTGTTACATTTTAGTAGCCAACACCCGATGAACACCCTGAAATCCATTCCGTTTAGCCAAATGACTAGAGTAAAAAAGATAGTAAGCAATGAGGAAGAACAGGAGTTAGCACTAAATGAAATGGTAAAAAAGTTCTCTGCAAGGGGATACCCAAAGAAATTATTGGGAGATCAGAAAGTTAAAGTGCAGCAATTGGCTAGGTCGGTTGTTTTGGCAGAGAAAACTACAAATAAACAATTAAAAAGAGTGCCATTTGTCTCCACATATAGTGAGGAGAGTAGAGAAGTTGCTAAAATAATATGTAAACACTGGAGTATGTTGGGGAAATGTTTACCACATGTGAGAGAATTCAACGAACCACCACTCTTTTCATATAGACGGAACCAATGTTTGAGGGACAAATTGATACGCTCAGACATCGGTTCAATGAAAGGGGATGGGCAAATGTATTTGACAGGTACAAAGAGAGTGGGTTGCTACCCATGTCTCTCATGTATAAATTGTAGACTAATGAAAAAAGGCTCACACTTTGAACATCAAAAAACAGGACAAAGGTTTGAAATTAAGCATTACTTGACTTGTTCATCTGATTATGTTGTCTACCTCCTTGAATGTCCTTGCTCATTATGGTATGTCGGTGAGACAACATGGGATTTTAAGACACGCATTGCTCATCACCGACATACCATAAAGAAAAAAAGGAAAGATTTGCCGGTCCCCAAACACTTTGTGGATATGGGGCATACGGAAAAAGATTTGAGGTTCCGTTTGATAGATACAATCCCTGTACAGAGACGGGGAGGAGATCGACAAAAATTGCTACTGAAAAGGGAAATGGAGTGGATCCATAGACTTAATACATTGAGACCAAATGGTCTAAACGTGGATTACAAAATACATAGTCTATTATAGCATATATACCTTTAATATATTCGGTTCTAATCAACTACTGGAGTAGGTCGATAAATAATAGCTGAAGTATAATCTTAACTGTTTTAAGAAAAAGTAAAAAAATGTCTTTTTTTAAAATATTTTTTTTGACTAAAAAATATTTCTTTTAATCTGCAGATATATACAGAGGATCCCACGAGCTGCGACTTGACTGTATACATGTTGTTCCAATTGCAATTGTCTCTGTTGTGATATTTAATGTTCTTTTCTATGGAACGTGCCCCTGTCTATAAGTAATGTAATAAAGTATATATGTATGATCAAGTCCATTGGTTAGTAATTTGTTTAATGGAAGAATAATCTGGTCACCTAAACAGAAGGACACATTATTGTGTTCATTTGTATGTATCTAACATACTTAACTGTAAAAAGCCCACCAGGGCGGTGATCTTATATATGGTTAAAAAAGGTTCTTCTTGTATTGGACTTAGATCACATTCTTCTACAGTTATAATTGCCCAATGTGTACACTTATACTGTGCAGTAGAAGTGATTTGGGTAATTTGGAGAATGATATGCTTTTTATAGTGGCTTTAAGTTCCTTGCACCACTATGTAATCATGAGTAGGGTGCACTTATACTCTCTATGTATTAGGATGAAGGCGCATATAATGGAACCAACGCAATCACTATAATAAAATTGCAAAAGTACCAAAGATGGCGCCCGAGACTCACGGAGCGGAGAGCGCAGGCGCGAGAACTGCACTGAGAGTAGTGACTTCATACAGGCCACTGCGCAACTGCAGTGGGTGTATCTTGAAATCCCGGTACGCATTACGCATGCGCGGGACTTAGGAGAGGGTAACGCGATCTCAGGAGAAAGAGAATGGAGTTTTTTTCACACGGAGCATGCGCAATGGAATAATATAGACGCCGAGATCACGATGGCGGAAGCGGCAGTATGCAGTGACAGCGTGGGGTCCTCTGATTAGAAGCTAAGTGGCATCTGTGTTATAATTGACCAATTAGAGTATAATGCCCGATATGGTCATAATATGGAAGTCAGTATTTTTAAAATATCACTATATGCACTTTATATTACACTGATTATCACATATTATATGTTATTATATGCACAATTGTTATTATATATGACATTTTTTGTATTAGATTGCACTAATTGTATTATTGTGAGCCCCTTGCATGGGAGCTATATATATGTGAGCACTAGATCTGTTTGTCACTGCTTGAGGAAGGCTGCGTGCCGAAACGTTGCAGTCCTAGGACAAATAAACCCACATGGATACACTAAAGGAAGTGCTGCCCTTCATTTTTTCATCCTAACAATTGCCAGTGAAGTGGTAGGAGGGCCTTGCACCCGTCTGTATATTACGGTGCTGTTTCAATTTTTGCTTTTTTTATATACACACATAGATATACATATGTATATACATAGATATATATAGAGATAGATAGATCGATAGATAGATAGATAGATGTGCAGTTTTTTTTTCTGTTTTGTATCGTGTGGAGTGGCTTGCTCCATTACTGCAATGTGCACCCTCGTTGCCTACAGGTGATCTAGGGTCTAGATGGTGTCCGCCCACTTAGTAGTGGGGTAGGGTGGACAAGGAGGACTTGGGTGTCAGCGATAGGACTCGTCGGACCTGAAGTCATTTTGTCGCAGTCGACGAGCAAGCAGACATTGGCCAATGTGTGTACTAAGAACTTCAGATTAAAAAAAAAATAATAATAATTTGAGTTTTTTGAAAAAAACATAAGTTTTTAAATTTTTTCTCATATATATATATATAGCTTGTCAGCATATGTACATCATTGTTAGTAGCTGAGTGCTGCAAGGTTTTTTCTAGTATATTGACCCAGCATCCCTGCTGGCACCAGTTCACATTGTCTGTGAGTGCTGTGCAGTTTTTTTTCTCTTTTGTATCGTGTGGAGTGGCTGGCTCCATTACTGCAATGTGCACCCTCGTTGCCTACAGGTGATATAGAGGGTCTAGATGGTGTCCGCCCACTTAGTAGTGGGGTAGGGTGGACAAGGAGGACTTGGGTGTCAGCGATAGGACTCGTCGGACCTGAAGTCACTTTGTCGCAGTCGACGAGCAAGCAGACATTGGCCAATGTGTGTACTAAGAACTTCAGATTTAAAAAAAAATAATAAGAATTTGAGTTTTTTGAAAAAAACGTAAGTTTTTAAATTTTTTCTCATATATATATAGCTTGTCAGCATATGTACATCATTGGTAGTGGCTGAGTGCTGCAAGGTTTTTTTCTAGTAGATAGATAGATAGATAGATAGATAGATGTAGAGATAGATAGATAAAGTTTTAAAGAGTTGTTATTTAGAAATGAATAAATATGAGATGGATGTATTAATAAACAATGCATATATAAAATGGTTTGTTGATGAATATGTCAATAATTGTGAGGAATAATTGTTATTTTACAAACATCCATAACATTTAATCTTCTGTTTATTCTGGGATATATGGATTATTGTTGATTTGTCACTGTTGAAATCAGTAGTGGTCTGGTCCCTATAACAGCTGTGGCTGATGAGGTCACGGAATACTGTGGTTTCAGGCCCCTCCCACTTGTTCTATGACATCACACACTTTAGATAAGAAGCTGCAGGACACACATTCCATTCTAAGGCTGTAGGTTAGTGGAGAGAAAGGTAAGTCCACTGTCCCCTCCTTTGTCTTTAATTCTCCCCCATCATCTATTTCTCATTTATTTTTAGTTCATTAATAAATCTTTATTATAATACAAGCAGATCTAAAGTAAAGTAGTGAAATCCTGAGATTAGGCGGCATCCAAATGTCACAACAATATTCCAATAGAAAAGATAAATCCCGTCACATCCTTTATATATCAATACATAAATGACATTGAGTTATTCATTCTCCATCACATTTTATCGCTTTCTGACTCTCTTGCTCATCAGCTCCCTAATATTAGTGTTAATTTAGAGAATCTGCCCCAGATTTTGTCTCTTGCCATCCTACCCCTGGTATCTGGAGAGAGATCTCTACTCCTGGGGGAAGGAGAATGTATGGTGGGGAGGAAGGAAAACTCATCATCACTCCAAGATCTAAAGCAAGAAGAGAACCAGGATGACGGAGGCACAATTGTCCCCCCCCCCCCCCCGCCATTGTGGACAGGTTGGGGAGCTGAACTAGCAAATAAGCTAAATAAATAAGCCTACATAATGGATGGAATAGTTAATGAAACAATAAATTCTATTCATGTTCTTAATGAGGAGGGTGCTCAGGTTAGGAAGGTAAAATCCTTCAGGGGGTCTGTGTATGGTCTCATACTGTATACCGGGGGCTGTGTATGGGGGTCATTGTATATAGCGGGCTGTGTATGGGCTCATACTGTATACCGGGGGCTGTGTATGGGGGTCATTGTATATAGCGGGCTGTGTATGGGCTCATACTGTATATAGGGGGCTGTGTATGGTTGTCATTGCATATAGGGGTCTGTGTATGGGCTCATACTGTATATAGGGGGCTGTGTAAGGTTATCATATTGTATATAGGGGGCTATGAATGGTCTCGTACTGCATATCGGGGGCTGTGAATGGTCTTATACTGTATATAGGGGGCTGTGAATGGTCTCACTGTATATAGGAAGCTATGTTTGGGTTCATACTGTATATAGGAGGCTGTGTAAGGTTATCATATTGTATATAGGGAGGTCTCTGTCACTCAACCAAGGAGGAGGGCAGAGCCCGCAGAGAGGGAGGTGGCGCAGAGACATAGAAGGGGGAGGAATACACACAGAGCAGACTGGAGGATTGTGTCTGCAGTGAAGACCACTCATAAGATCCCACCCATTAGACTAGTTCACTAAGTTCTTTAATGTCTTTTTTAAAGCTTACAGGGGGGCTAGAAACATGGGAGACCCCTCCCCTGAATGCAGCAGACATGCTGCATTTAGTTTGCCACGCAGCAGGGGGGTGACAGGTCCTCTTTACATGAGCAATAATTTCAGATTAATATTAATTGTAATATGTTAATACTAATGTTGAGCAGAATTAATTTCCGCCTATTGGTTTGGCTTCCACAATAGTCATGGTTGTTCAAACATCCATAACATTTAATCTTCTGTGTATTCTGGGATATATGAATTATTGTTGATTTATCACTGTATCAATCAGTAGAAACTATTACAGAATGACATTTTGTGGCAATTATCACATTGTGGCACCTTGCATAAGGTTTCAGAGGTCAAGGTGGAAAATTAGACTTCATTCATCTATATGGTAATGAATTGGTGGCATGGCTTGGTCTGGTCCCTATAACAGCTGCTGCTCTGGCCGATGATGTCACAGAATATTGTGGTTTCTGGCCCCTCCCTCTTGTGCTATGACATCACACACTTTATATAAGGAGTTGCAGGATAAAACATTCCATTCTAGAGCTGTAGGTTAGTGGAGAGAGAGGTAAGTCCATTCTATGTCCCTCCTGTTGTGTCTTTAAATCTCCTCTATCATCTATTTCTCATTATTATAATACAAGCTGGTGTAAAGCAAAGTAGTGAAACCCTGAGATTAGGTGGCAGCTATTTTTCCAACAGTAAAGAGATTAATCCTGTCACATCCTTTATATATAAATACATAAATGACATTGAGTTATTAATTCTCCATCACATTTTATTGCTTTCTGACTCTCTTGCTCATCAGCTCCTTAATATTAGTGTTAATTTAGAGAATCTGCCCCAGATTTTGTCTCTTGCCATCCTACCCCTGGTATCTGGAGAGAGATCTCTACTCCTGGTCGAAGGAGAATGTATGGTGGGGAGGAAGGAAAACTCATCATCACTCCAAGATCTAAAGCAAGAAGAGAACCAGGATGACGGAGGCACAATTGTCCCCCCCTTCCCCGCCCATTGTGGACAGGTTGGGGAGCTGAACTAGCAAATTAGCTAAATAGATAAGCCTACATAAAGGATGGAATAGTTACTGAAACAATAAGTTCTATTCATGTTCTTAATGAGGAGGGTGCTCAGGTTAGGAAGGTAAAGTCCTTCAGAACACAATGGATCTTAACCACCTGTTAGAAACTCAAGGTGAAACTTGCACTGTTAGGCTGCGTTCACATGCGGCGTAATTGCCGCTTTTTTTGGCGCAGGCGTTTTTCCAGTGTTTTGCAGCCGCGCTATTTAGTGCAGGTAAAATAACCGCACTGTGTTTTTTTACAGCTGCATTTTTCCCCCACGAGCGCAGAGGGAAGTGATTTCACACGGGGGCAGGAATAATCCTGTTCCTGTGTGACATCCTGTGTGTACATACACTGCGAAAGTGAACTAAAAGAAAGCAATGTGTATTAAAAATAAATTACTTACGTCTCCACCAAGTGACCTGGGATGCGAGGCGTCCACATCCGATCGCTGCAGGACCTTAATCAGCTGATAGGGTTGCCGCCAGTCAGCTTGTGTCACTTAAAGGGAACCTGACCAAAAAGGCGTTCCTTCCTGCTTCTCCCCTCCACCTGCTTGTTAATTATTCACGCCCCGATGGGCGTGCTAAACAGCAGAGAGCCTGTGCGCGTAATCAAAAGGGGCGGTAAAGCCACTATGACGAAAATCGCATCATATCCGGCTTTACCACGTCAGTACACCCATTACTGTGCCAAGAAAACACCTCGCGCATGAGCAATCGGCATCACGAGGTCGGCAGTACACCATAATGGGTGTACTGATGTGGGTAAAGCCAGATATGACACGATTTTCGTCATAGCAGCTCTATTGCCCCTTTGATGATGCGCACAGTCTCTCTGCTGTTTAGCACGCCCATTGGGACATGAATAATTAGCAAGCAAGGGGCAGGGAGAAGCAGGAAGGAACGCCTTTTGCGGCTTCTCAAATGCTGAGAAGCCGCAGATCCGAAGGTATAAAAACAACTTTTAGAAAGTTTGCAATATCGCTATACAGGCACAAAGTGATGGCTAAAAAAGTATTAGCATGGTGCAGGGACAGGTATAAAGAGGCTGGGGGCTCATTTTTCGGGGTCAGGTTCCCTTTAACAGCATCAGCTGAGGAGTTTAAACCACCCGCTAAAACTGTTGAGCTGATGTGTCACATGATATCATCAGCTGTTTGTGACAGCATACTGTTTGGTTTTGGCGGGCGTTAAAAACCAAATCAGCTGATGTTGCACATCACGATTATCTGATGATGTCACGTGACACATCAGCTCGTTGGTTTTGGCCAATCACATCTCTAAGCCCCTTGCTGCGATCGCACGTCTTCTCCTCGGGTCCCGGGACAATTGTCGGACGGGTGAATATTCAATTTTTTTAGTTTTAATAGTTTTTGTTTATTTTTATTTTGCTTACACAGTGTATATAGATACTACGAAAGCGCAACTCCAGGCACGACATGTCACAAAGGTGGAAGAATACAGGATTCTCCCCCCTCCCTCTGCCATGTGACATCACTACTCCTTGCGCCTGCATTACAGGAGCTGGAAAAGGAATTGTCTGAACGACAATGCGTATACCAGCTCCTTATAACGGCACCTATGGGAGAAAGCGTGCGCATATTTGCCCAAAGAATTGCCATGGTCATTCTATTTACGTGCGCATTTCTCCCATAAAAGCGCAGGCGAAAAAAGCGCAGCGCCTGAATGGCAAAAGGGAATTTCCATTCACTTTACCGGCAAAAGCAGATGTGCTTTTACAGGAAAAGCGTGCGTAAAAAAGCATCTAAATTACGCTGTGTATGAACGCAGCCTTATAGACGAGGAATGGTGTTTCGGGATAGAAGATGCACAGGATTCTGTTAACACAGATAAGGTAAAGGAGCTGCAACAAGAAGCTAGAAATGTATCTAAGGGGGATGGCATCCCTTCTCCTAGAAAGGTCTATCGGAGTTTGGTTACACAAAATTCTATCAACTGTGCTAAATCCCATAGAGGTGGTGATAGGACTGATTAATACAATCTTGATTGCCTGGAAATTATTAATGTGCTGTATCTCTTATTGCAGTGAATGACTTACACGTTGGGACCATATGAAGTATGACATGACAGCTACAGAGGCTACTACCCAGCTTTACGGAAGACACTTTCAGGTTTTTGACAGTTTGGTGGAGGATATTATCTCTGAAAATAGGGTCCCACATCTGCACCCCAACAGCTTGAGCAGCACTCAGGTGGGGTCAATGCTCCGAGACAAATGGGGTTAGGGGCCCAAATTCTCACTTTGTCACTGACAATGCAATGAATTCAGCTCCCAGAATTACTCCAGAGTGCCCCTTGTGGTGGGATGCAGGTCTGGACACCTGTCATCATGCGATTAGATAGATAACAATTAATCTATGTGTGTGTATACTTTAGAAAAGATGGAGTGAATGCTTCAATCAAGGGTCTCAAACTTGACTCTGTATATGGGTCTCATTGTACGGGTCATGGTACACACTGCAAGCATAGGACGGATGACAACGCTACAGAGTGACCGGCTGTGTGCGCAGCTCGACTACCCATCTCTCCTGAAGACCCTTCAGCATTTTGAGAGTTGGGTGAAGGACAATCATCTCTGAAAAAAGGGTCCCACAGCTGCACCCCAACAGTTTGAGCAGCACTCAATGTTACGAGGGTAGAGACCCCTGGCAACGGGGGGGGTAATGCCCCGGCAACGGGGGGAGGGGCCCAATCCCTCACTTTGTCACTGACAATGCAATGGAATGTATTTGGCCTGAGGATTACCCGTGAGTGCTCCTTGTGGTGGGATGCAGGTCTGGACAGCTGTTGTCATCCGATTAATTCTTATCTAGCAGGGGGACAACAGAGGGACAACAGGGGGACAACAGGGGTACAACAGGAAGACAGCAGGGGGACAACAGGGGGACAACAGGGGGAAAGCAGGGGGACAGCAGGGGACAACAGGGGGACAACAGGGGGACAGCAGGGGGACAGCAGAGTCCAGAGTGCTCCTTGTGGTGGGATGCAGGTCTGGACACCTGTCATCATGCGATTAGATAGATAACAATTAATCTATGCGTTTGTATACTTTAGAAAAGATGGAGTGAATGCTTAAATCAAGGGTCTCAAACTTGACTCTGTATATGGGCCTCATTGTACGGGTCATGGTACACACTGCAAGCATAGGACGGATGACAACGCTACAGAGTGACCGTCTGTGTGCGAAGCTCGACTACCCATCTCTCCTGAAGACCCTTCAGCTTTTTGAGAGTTGGGTGGAGGACATCATCTCTGAAAATAGGGTCCCACAGCTGCACCCCAACAGTTTGAGCAGCACTCAATGTTACGATGTTACGAGGGTAGAGACCCCTGGCAACGGGGGGGGTAATGCCCCGGCAACGGGGGGAGGGGCCCAATCCCTCACTTTGTCACTGACAATGCAATGGAATGTATTTGGCCTGAGGATTACTCGTGAGTGCTCCTTGTGGTGGGATGCAGGTCTGGACAGCTGTTGTCATCCGATTAATTCTTATCTAGCAGGGGGACAACAGAGGGACAATAGGGGGACAACAGGGGGACAACAGGGGTACAACAGGGAGACAGCAGGGGGACAGCAGGGGACAACAGGGGACAACAGGGGGACAGCAGGGGGACAGCAGGGGACAACGAGATGACAGGAGGCAGAGAAGAGGGGGAACGAGGTGACAGGAGACCAAATAGATCCTGCAAAATGTCGGAATTGGATGCCTCTTTGGCATCTGATTGCAGGGATCAGTTTGAATCCGATGCTGTCCGATTTTCATCGGACAGCATCGGAGTTAACAAAAACGCAAAGTGAAACTAGCCTTAGATATGGAATCAGAACCAAGCTTACTACAGACATAAGAGAGCAGAACCAAGCGTACTATAGAGATATGAAGCAGAACCGAGCTTACTACAGACATAAGACAGCAGAACCAAGCTTACTACAGAGATATGGAAGCAGAACCGAGCTTAATACAGAGATATGGATCAGAACCAAGCTGACTACAGAGATATGGACAAACGAGTTTACTACAGAGATATGGATCATAATCAAGCTTACTACAGAGATATGGAGCAGAACCGAGCTTACTACAGAGATATGGAGCAGAACCAGAGCTTACTACAGAGATATGGAGCAGAACGAGCTTACTACAGAGATATGGAGCAGAACGAGCTTACTACAGAGATATGGAGCAGAAAGAGTTACTGACTTAACAGAGATATGGAGCAGAACGACTACTACAGAGATATGGAGAAAGCTTACTACAGAGATATGGAGCAGAACCGAGTTACTACAGAGATATGGAGCAGAACGAGTTACTACAGAGATATGGAGCAGAACTGAACTTACTACAGAGATAATGTGAGCAGAACTGAACGTTACTACAGAGATATGGAGCAGAACTGAGACTTACTACAGAGATATGGAGCAGAACTGAGACTTACTACAGAGATATGGAGCAGAACTGAACTTACTACAGAGATATGGAGCAGAACTGAACTTACTACAGAGATATGGAGCAGAACGAGCTTACTACAGAGATATGGAGCAGAACAAGATTACTACAGAGATATGGAGCAGAACTGAACTTACTACAGAGATATGGAGCAGAACTGAGGGCTGTCTCGGAGTCATATCATGATAGGCAGGAACATAGATAGCTAGTGACAATGTGTGATAATGACATCAACAAAAGAATGAGATACTGTGTATATGGTCTCATCTCAATTATAGGCATGTGTGAGATACTTTACATTTTTTATACCGTATTACATTTCATCTCATCCATAATAGCACTAACACCTATAGTGCTGTGTTGGGTAAGAGAGAATTTTTTTTTCATTGTAACATTAACACATGTCTATAATAATTCCATCATTTTGGTACTATATAGTTTTACATCCTGTATATAATGCGTTATACCGGTAATTGAATTTCCCCAAGACCATGACAATGGTTTCATAGTTTTGGGGAAAAAGGTGAGAGATGGCCGGCTATTAAGGGGTGGAGGAGGCCGGATTTTTTTTTTTTTAAAAAACTGTTTTTCAGCTTATAGCTGTAGTCCCCGGTGTTGCCCAGGATAGTAACTAATTGTTCTTAGCTATAACAAAACAGAATAGGTTAACAAAGTCTTGCTTCTCTCTGCTGAGATACACAGGCTTAAAGTGTAATACTGGGGGCTGTGTGTGGGCTCCTGGTGCAATACAAGGGCTACGTGCTGTTTCTCTCATTGCAGTGAATGATTTACACATTGGGACCATATGAAGTATGACAGGACAGCTACAGAGGCGACTACCCAGCTTTACGGAAGACACTTTCAGGTTTTTGACAGTTTGGTGGAGGATATTATCTCTGAAAATAGGGTCCCACATCTGCACCCCAACAGCTTGAGCAGCACTCAGGTGGGGTCAATGCTCCGAGAAAAATGGGGTTAGGGGTCCAAATTCTCACTTTGTCACTGACAATGCCATGAATTCAGCTCCCAGAATTACTCCAGAGTGCCCCTTGTGGTGGGATGCAGGTCTGGACACCTGTCATCATGCGATTAGATAGGTAACAATCTATGTGTGTGTGTGTATACTTTAGAAAAGATGGAGTGAATGCTTAAATCAAGGGTCTCAACTTGACTCTGTATATGGGGCTCATTGTACGGGTCATGGTACACACTGCAAGCATAGGATGGATGACAACGCTACAGAGTGACCGTCTGTGTGCGAAGCTCGACTACCCATCTCTCCTGAAGACCCTTCAGCTTTTTGAGAGTTGGGTGGAGGACATCATCTCTGAAAATAGGGTCCCACAGCTGCACCCCAACAGTTTGAGCAGCACTCAATGTTACGATGTTACGAGGGTAGAGACCCCTGGCAACGGGGGGGGTAATGCCCCGGCAACGGGGGGAGGGGCCCAATCCCTCACTTTGTCACTGACAATGCAATGGAATGTATTTGGCCTGAGGATTACTCGTGAGTGCTCCTTGTGGTGGGATGCAGGTCTGGACAGCTGTTGTCATCCGATTAATTCTTATCTAGCAGGGGGACAACAGAGGGACAACAGGGGGACAACAGGGGTACAACAGGGAGACAGCAGGGGGACAACAGGGGGACAACAGGGGGAAAGCAGGGGGACAGCAGGGGACAACAGGGGGACAACAGGGGGACAGCAGGGGGACAGCAGAGTCCAGAGTGCTCCTTGTGGTGGGATGCAGGTCTGGACACCTGTCATCATGCGATTAGATAGATAACAATTAATCTATGCGTGTGTATACTTTAGAAAAGATGGAGTGAATGCTTAAATCAAGGGTCTCAAACTTGACTCTGTATATGGGCCTCATTGTACGGGTCATGGTACACACTGCAAGCATAGGACGGATGACAACGCTACAGAGTGACCGTCTGTGTGCGAAGCTCGACTACCCATCTCTCCTGAAGACTCTTCAGCTTTTTGAGAGTTGGGTGGAGGACATCATCTCTGAAAATAGGGTCCCACAGCTGCACCCCAACAGTTTGAGCAGCACTCTAATGTTACGAGGGTAATGCCCCGGCAACGGGGGAGGGGCCCAATCCCTCACTTTGTCACTGATAATGCAATGGAATATATTTGGCCTGAGGATTGCTCGTGAGTGCTCCTTGTGGTGGGATGCAGGTCTGCACAGCTGTTGTCATCCGATTAATTCTTATCTATCTAAACTATTGGTGGCTCAGTGGTTACCACTCAGGGGCAGGCTGGCACATTTCAGCCTTGTGGGCAATCACAAGGCAGTGGACCTCAAGTGCCAGCGGCTCATCTTTGTCCTGTTTTTTTCCGGACGCAGTATTAAAGCAGCAGAGGTAAAACGCTTTAAAAACAGTCGGTAAGGCTGGTTTTACATTGCGTTTTAGTTAAATCCGATGTTGTCCGATGAAAATCGGACAGCATCGGATCCGAATCAGCCCCCATGTTATCCAATGGGGATCGGATTGGATTTGGCATAATTGCCATCCGATTTGCGTCCTATCCAATTCTGTCCAATTTTTTGCAGGAGCAAAAATTGTAGACTTTTGCGATTTTGGCTCCTGAAAAAAATCGGAGAGATTATGATCGGAAGCAAATCGGATGGCAATTATGCCAAATCCGATCTGATCCGATGACTTTAACATGGGGCCCTATAGAGCAGGGTCCGAAGAAACATCTGATATCTCCTCAGACCCGATTCTAGTGTGCTGAGCATGCTCAGTACATGCTCAATACACTAAAACTATTGTGTGCCGCCTAGTTTAACCCCTTCCCGACACATAGCACTGGAAATCCAGTGCGTTCCCAACCGATGGCACAGCGTCTGTGCCATCAGGGGAACACTCCCCTGCAGCTCCTGTGAGCCGGGTCACTCAGATGTCACAGTTGCTGGTGCTCTGTGACAACCTGTAGTTGACCCCACAAGGGGTGGATTAACCCCCCGTGCCCAGGACCACTCCAATCGGCAGTGTAAAACTGAAACTGCCAATTGGAGCGAATCAGAGCGATTCATCCCTCCAGATCTGATTGGAGCTCTACAATCAGATTTGGAGGGGCGGATCGGCAGGTGCCCTCCCCCTCCTCAGCCCCCTCCCTCCTATTCTTATCTCTCTGCCGGCGGGCTGCACGCGCTCATGCGCCCGCCGGTCGGCTTCTACAGCATCCCCCTTTCTGCCTAATCTACCCCCCCTGTCTAGCCCCCCACCTCTGGGCCCTGTTTGTCCCCCCTCACCTATCCGGCAGCTGCCCGCGCCGGTGCACCCGCCCGTCGGCCTCCTCTGCAGCGCCAGTGTGGCCCCTCCTCCTCTCCCAGGCTCCTCCTTCTCCTCTTCGGTGGGTAAGTATGAATGAATGAATGAATGGATGGATGGATGGGTGAATGGATGGATGGTGCATGGACGAGTGTATGCATGCATGGATGGATGGATGCATGCATGCATGCATGGATGGATGGGTGCATGCATGGGTGGGTGGATTGATGGATGGTGCATGGATGGGTGCATGCATGCACGCATGGATGGGTGCATTCATGCATGGATGGGTGCAGACATGGGTGGATGGATGGGTGCATGCATGGGTGGATGGATATGTGCGTGGATTGATGTGTGCATGCGTGGATGTCAGTGTGCGTGGATGTGCATGTGTGGATGTGTGCATGTGTGGATGTCAGCGTGCGTGGATGTGTGTGTGGATGTGCGTGTGTGGATGAGTGCGTGGATGTGTGTGTGTGGATGTGTGCGTGGATGTGTGTGTGGATGTCAGTGTGCGTGGATGTGTGCGTGGATGTCCGTGGATGTGCGTGGATGTGTGCATGCATGGATATCAGCGTACGTGGATGTCAGCGTGCGTAGATGTGTGCGTGCGTGGATGTGTGCGTGCGTGGATGTGTGCATGCGTGGATGTCAGCGTGCGTGGATGATGGGTGCATGGGTGGATGGATGGGTGAAACTAGGGATCAAGTGTCCTATTGTTGTAGTCTCTGGGATCATAGTCATGGTGCACTCTATGAGAGATCATTGTCATACAGTGCACCATAACTCTGACCCCAGAGACAGTAGGAAGAGGACACTTGATCCCTTGCTGCAGTCTCTGGATTGAGCAGAGGCGATCGAGCGTCGTGGGACCTGCGTTGTGGACTACGTCGAAGGCGATCGAGCGTCGTGGGACCATCGTTGTGGACTACATCAGATCTTTATAATAAAGATGGAGTCCGAATTTTGTTTGTGTTTTTTTTTTCAAAGTTGCCCTTGTGCTGGTGGCAATGATGGTAGCACACAGGAGCTCTCCATACGCGACATGGTGTCCGCTAACAAGTTAAATGGAAAATTAACTCCAATTGTTAGCAGACACCATGTCGCGTATGGAGAGCCCCTGTGTGCCTAAACAATGAAGCTCCCTCACAAGTGACCCCATTTTGGAAACTAGACCCCCCCAAGGAACGTATCTAGATGCATAGTGAGCATTTTTAACTCCCAAGTGCTTCACAAATTGATCCATGAATTGATCTAGTTTCCAAAATGGGGTCACTTGTGGGGTAGCTTTAATGTTTAGGCACACATGGGCTCTCCATACGTGACATTGTGTCCACTAATAATTCCAATTGTTGGGTATGGAGCTCCCCCACATGTGACCCCATTTTGGAAACTATACCCCTCAAGGAACGTATCTAGATGCATAGTGAGCACTTTGAACCCCCAGGTGCTTCACAAATTGATCCGTAAAAAGGAAAAAGTACCTAGATAAGTTCCTTGGGTTCTAGTTTCCAAAATGGGGTCACTTGTGCACACAACGGCTCTCCAAACGTAACATGGTGTCCGCTAACAATTTGAGCTGATTTTCAATTCAAATTTTTAGCGGACACCATGTCGTGTTTGGAGAGCCTCTGTGTGCTTAAACATTGGAGCTCCCCCACAATTGACCCCATTTTGGACACTAGACCCCCCCAGGGAACTTATCTAGATGGGTGGTGAGCATATTGAACCCCCAGGTGCTTTACAAATTAATCCGTAAAAATGAAAAAAGAACATTTTTGTGGTAACAAATGTACTTTTTCATTTTTATGGATCAATTTGTGAAGCACCTGGGGGTTCAAAGTGCTATCTATGCATCTAGATAAGTTGCTTGGGGTCTAGTTTCCAAAATGGAGTCACTTGTGGGGGAGCTCCAATGTTTAGGCACACAGGGGCTCTCCATACGCGACATGGTGTCCAGTAACAATTTGAATGGAAAATCAGCTCAAATTGTTAGTGGACACCATGTCGCGTTTGGAGAGCCCCTGTGTGCCTAAACTTTGGAGCTCCCCCAGAAGTGACCCCATTTTGGAAACTAGAGCTCCTAGGGAACTTATCTAGATGGGTGAACCCACAGGTACTTCACAAATTCATCCGTAAAAATGAAAAAGTACTTTTTTTTCACAAACATTTTCTTTTAGCCTAATTTTTTTCATTTTCATATGGGGAACAGGATAAAATGGATCCTATTTTGTGTCACATAACTCTCTGGTTTAGCAGAATAAAAATTCATAATTTGTAAATTGCAAAATTTTCAAATTTTTGCCAAATTTTTGATTTTTTCACAAATAGATGCAAAAATTATTGACCTAAATTTGCCACTAAGGCCCCTTTCACATCAGCGTTTTTCGCTGATCGCGGCAGATACGGTGGATTTACCACATCTGCCGCCTAACCGTCACACTTGCGGTTCACCTGCGGCAAGCCCCATGCAATGTCTATGGGGCTTGTGGTAAGTGTGTGGCCGGTGCGGCAAGTGCAGTTTCGGCACTTGTGGCAGTTGCGGCCGTGAAAAAAACGCGGTAAGCAGTGTTTTTTTTGCGGCCACAGCTGTCGCAAGTGCTGAAACCGCAACTATACCGCACCTGCCACAAGCCCCATAGACATTGCATGGGGCTTGCTGCAAGTGTTGCAGCAAGTGCAGCCGTTCGGCGGAAAATGCGGCAGATGCGGTTTTATGACCGCAACTGCCACATTTTCAAAAAACGCTGATGTGGAAGGGGCCTAAAATGAAACCCAATATGTCATGAAAAAACACTCTCAGAATCACTGGAATCCATTGAAGCGTTCCAGAGATATTACCTCGTAAAGAGACACTAGTCAGAATTGACAAAAATGCCACGGTCATTACGATGCTGAAGTTGGTTTCTTATTCGGCAGTTTCTTATTCGGCTATTTTTTATTTTCTGATTTTTACAGGTTTTTCAATAAAAAGAAAACATTCTAAGTATATAATACAATGCAATCATGTGCCTTGTTGTGAATACACTTAAAAACGGATACAAAAATTAGAAGACTGGCACAAAAATGGGCATCAAAGTGGGCACTGAGGTAAGGTGTTGAAGGGGTTAAATGGCTTTGGGCCACTGATCTAACACCTGATTTACATACCTAGTGATGCCCCACATCAACTTCATGTCACCCCAGCCTGGCCCAAATGGGTTCTGGGCATCAAAACTGGCAAAGTGGGCAGAGACCCAATTTTCAGAGATTTGAATAAGTATCAGCTGTTTGCTGTTTGCTCAATCAGTGGCCCAAAGCCATTTAACCCCTTACCTCAGTGCCCACTTTGATGCCCATTTTTGTGCCAGTCTTCTAATTTTTGTATCCGTTTTTACGTGTATTCACAACAGGGCACATGATTGCATTGTATTATATACTTAGAACGTTTTCTTTTTATTGAAAAACCTGTAAAAATCAGAAAATAAAAAATAGCCAAATAAGAAACCGCCGAATGAGAAACCAACTTCAGCATCGTATGGTCATTAGGGTCAAAATAAGCTCGGTCCTCTGTCCTCCACTCATTACCTGTAGTACTGGCACCTGTTTGAACTTGTTATCAGTATAGAAGACACCTGTCGACAACCTCACGCAGTCACACTCCAAACTCCACTGTGGTGAAGACCAAAGAGCTGTCGAAGGGAGACAGCTCTTTTTAAGTGGGAGAACTTCCACAATTGGTGGCTGACTAAATACTTTTTTCCCCACTGTAATTGTCTTTCATAGTTGTCAACAACCTACTTTGTTTGCTGGAACTGCAGGTTTCTGTTCCCCAATGTATTTCAGGGTAGTTGAAGTTGCCCATAATAATGACTTCTCCCTGAGTCGCTGCTTCATCTACCGTGTTTCCCCGAAAGTAAGGCCCCCCCGATTGTAAGGCCGCCTAGGGGTAAAGGGGGGCCTGCTAATGTAAGGCCTCCCCCAATTATAAGGCCTTACAACTGGGGGGGCCAATGTAAGGCCCCTAGCGGAGGGGGGAGCGGGAGCGGGTCGCACGTCACGTGCGCCCGCTCATTACATATGCACTGCATATCGCAGTCGCGATGACGTCATGCGCTGCGACGCTTCACATGATCCGGGAGACAGCTGAGGACAGAGGACGGACGCGCTGGCTGCTGCAAGAAGACCCTGGAGGGTAAGATGTCTGCAGCAGCAGCAGCGGTGGGGGCCTCAGAACAGGGGGGTAGTGTGCCAGCAGGAGGGGGCCCATATATACAGTATAATGCACTACTCCCCCTGTCGCTGATTGACAGGGGGATGTAGTGCATATGTAATGAGCGGGCGCATGTGACGTGCGACCCGCTCCCGCAGTGTCCCAGCAGGAGGGGGCCTGTAGGCCACACTGCTGGGGCACCCAATGTAAGACCCCCCCCGAAAGTAAGACCACTTTTGGCCCCCAAAAAAATGTAAGACAGGGTCTTACTTTCGGGGAAACACGGTATTTGCTTTATGAGGATATTCTCCTCCACTTCCATTATATTTGGAGACTTATAACACACCCCTATCAGTAATTTATTATTTTTTCCCCTCCCCTTATCTCCACCCACAGGGACTCTACATTTCCATTAGATTCACCTATATTATCACACAGGATAGGTTTTAAGGATGATTTTACGTATAAACATACACCTCCCCCTCGCTTATTTGTACGGTCATCCTTGAACAGACTATAGCCCTGTAAATTAACAGCCCAGTCATTACTATCATCCAGCCATGTCTCTGATATCCCATCCATATCATAATTTTTTTTACAATATTAATTCTAATTCCTCCATCTTGTTGGTGAGTCTTCTGGCATTAATGTACCAGCACTTTTTGTATTTCTCTGTACCTCTGTTCCTTCTTAGTATATTCACTATTCTAACCCCTGCCTTCATGTCACCCCCAACTACATTACTTATGCCATTACTTGTTATTACTTAGTAAAATCTCAATAATATTGTAACAAACTAATTTTTTCAATTTCACTGGTATAAGTATACCTCATCTACTGTATATGTAAACCATTCCAGCAAAAATTTGCACTCCAAAAGTCAAATGGGTCTTCTTTTCTTTTGCGCACACACCATCTGCCAAAAGAGTAGAATATGTCCACATATTGGGTATTGTTGTATTTGGCAGAAATTAGGCAACTTATTGATTTTTCTATAATTACTCCCTTAAAAATAAAATATTAGAGACCAATGCTGCATTTTAATTGCAAAAATACAATTTATCATTTTTTCTATCTATTGCTTTAGTTCATTAAAAGTAACTATACATTTAAAACACTTCTTTCTTATTTCATTTGAATACTGCACTGAGCAATTTTTCCTTTTTAAAGGTGGGTTGTGTGAAACTTTCAATGACTTAGTCCATCAAAGGCACTTGAGAAGTGAATCATGTCTTAAAAAAATTGGTTTATGAAAGTTTCTTGAAAAGTTTATAAATATGTATAAAATGTAGAAATCTGATAAGGCTGCCTTCACACTGCAGCCGTTTTGATTCGTTTGGATCTGTGACAAACAGGATTCCCACCATTCAGTTTTCGGCTCCATTGTTTTTCAATAGGGATGGAAAACACTTCCGTGGGCGTTTTGCAGAAGATCCTTGTAGATCCGTGACAAAACATTGTTTCCACAGAGACCAAAAACGTACCTTGCTACGTATTTGGTCTCTGTAAAAAGTAATGTGATGCCCGTGCATCCACACGGATCTGCGGCACCACGTGAAATATTATAACGAGTGCATATGAGCATGGACAGCCACGAACAGTGCGGATCCCAGGGGATCATCCGTGCCTCCGGGCTATGACGCATGAACTGCGCATGCGCAGTTTGTGCCCATGACGTAGTTGTTAATAACATGCCCCGATGGCGGTGTGTCATTATGGATCCTAAGGATCCATGAAAACAGCGTAAACAGGTGCTGCTTGCAGCATCTAGTTTGTCTGTATGTAGGAATCCATGGGTATACAGGGTTTTCCTGTATACCCATGGATTGCAAAAGTGACAGTCTGAATGAAGCCTAAGTATGGACTCTGCACAAGTCAAATTTATATTCTAAGGGCCGCTTCACACTGCGGCGTGATCCGGTCCGGTTCTGTCTGGGAGGACCCTGACAGCCGTGGACCAGATCTGCACACAGGACTGGGGGGCTAATATGCCCTCTGGTCCGGTGTGCAGCGCATGCAATTCCCTCTGCTGATAAGTCAGGACCGCGGGCGCCGCGGTCCTGACCTGTCAGTGGCTGCGCCGGCATAATAGACCCCCAGTCCTGTGTGCAGATCCGGTCCACGGCTGTCAGGGTCCTCCCGGACAGAACCGGACCGGATCACGCCACAGTGTGAAGCGGCCCTAACCCCTTCACAACCAATGATGTATATGTATATCATAGGTCGCCTCCACCGTTTGATGCGAGCTCACGCTGTGAGCCGGCATCCTCCCCCCAATATTCAAATGATGACATAAGCTGAGATGTGTAGCACCATTGAAAATAAAACTATTAAAACAATTTTAAAAAATACACACATCTGGCATTGCCACATTCAGAAATAAAAGAAATAAAATTAATTAACTGCATAAGTAAACTGCATAACAAAAATAAAAAATTCTAAATGCCAAATTTACATTTGGTTGCTGCAACATTGCAATAAAATGCAATAACGGGCGATCAAAACATCACATCTACCCAAAAATGGTGCCATTAGAAACATCAGCTCAAGATGCAAGAAATAAGTCGTCACACAGCCCCAGATCCCAAAATATGAGAGCACCAGGGGTCATGGAATATGGCGCCAAAAGCGCAATTCTTATTCTTTAAAGGATTCTGAATTTTTTTCACCACCTAGATAACAGTAAAACTATACATGTTTGGTATCTATGAACTTAAACCGACCTGAGGCATCACACCGACATGTTAGTTTTATGATAGAGTGAACTTTGTGAATAAAGAACCCAATAAACAAACGTGAAATTGCACTTTTTTTTGCAATTTCACCACACTTAGAATTTTTTTCCCATTTTCCAGTACACTATATAGTAGAATAAATGATTTCATCTGAAAGTACAACTTGCAAGAAACAAGCCATCATATGTTTATATTGATGGAAAAATAGAAAAGTTATGGCTCTTGGAAGAAGGGGAGGTAAAAATGAAAAACGGAAAATCGCCGGTGGGGTAAAGGGGTTGAGGAGATGTAGTGAATCCAAATTTATTTTTAGGTTATACTTTCAGCCACAAATATTCCACACATTTTTTTGCATTGGGTTTTGATTTTCACTTTGATGCAAAATGGGATGAAGGAGCCTATATAAAATAAAATCTGGAGCAGTATAATAAATAATAAATGTGCCAGGTGTCTAGCTGCAGAAAATATAAAGGTATGAGGTTTTATTATCAATCTTTTATTTTGTTACTTAGAATTTATTTTTACACGTGAAAAGTACAAAACTTGTCTAAAGTTTTCATTAAAACATTTCTTTTTGCATATGAGATCTATCCATGTTTTTCATGGATAACTTTTGTATCTAGAGTAGTAAATGCAAACTGGAAACTAAGGATGTTCACCTGGGAATCAGGTGCACAGATACCATGAGGGAATCATATACAGCAGAAGAAGGAAGTGAGTCCAGAACATTGGCATGGATAATAATAATCATTCTTCACAATAAAAGATGGAATCCAGAACAAACAAGAACATAGAATTTTCCTGACACGTTTCACCAAAAATTACAACACAGTGATCATGGGAGATTTTAACTATCCACATATTTCTTGGGATATTCTGGAAAAAGTAATGGGTCCACAACATTTTAATCTTCTCTAGCTACAATTTTAACTTTCAAAACGTAGAAGAAAGGACAAGAGGATCTGCCATCTTTTACCTAATTCTTACCAAAAGGGAGGAAAAGGTTGCAGAAGTAAAAGTGGGGATTTAGGAGGCACCAATTTTGCTATCCTAAAATGTTTGATTACAAGAGGAGGAAGACCTGCGAGGAGTCAGACTTTAAAAGTATGACTTCAGAAAGACTGATTTTAATGGTCCAATGGCTGGATGTTCTAAAGCAGTGTTCCCCAACCTTTTTTGCACCGGGGACCGGCTCTATGCAGGACCACTTTTCCAGGGCCCGGCAGGGTGGGGTTGCAACAGGGGCGAGGCTTTGATCATATGGGTGGCGCTACAGAGAAGGGGTCGAGTTTAGTACCCTGTTTAGATGCGCTACATCTTATTTTCAGGGGATGTCTTATTTCTCCATCCCCTTGTAGTCCCCAATATGGTATCCCCATCATCCCCTTGCAGCCCACAATATCACCTTGCAGCAGTTCCCAATAACCCTATCATCTCCTTGCAGCAGTCCCTAATAACCCCATCATCTCCTTGCAGCAGTCCCCAATAACCCCATCATTCCCTTGCAGCAGTTCCCAATAACCTCATCATCCTCTTGCAGCAGTCCCCAATAACCTCATGATCCCCTTGCAGCAGTCCCCAATAACCCCATCATCTCCTTGCAGCAGTCCCCAATAACCCCATCATTCCCTTGCAGCAGTCCCCAATAACCCCATCATCCCCTTGCAGGAGTCCCCAATAATCCACATCCCCTTGCAACCCCCCAATAACCCAATCATCCCCTTGCAGCCCCCAATAACCCCATCATCTCCTTGCAACCCCCCAGTAACCCCATCATCCCCTTGCAGCCCCCCAATAACCCCATCATCCCGTTGCAGCAGTCCCCAATAACCCCATCATCCCCTTGCAGTCCCCAAATAACCCCATCATCCCCTTGCAGCCCCCCAATAACCCCATCATCCTCCTTGCAGACCACCAATAACCCCATTATGCTCTTGCAACCCCCTAATAACACACACTTAAGGTACCGTCACACGCGGCAATATTGCTAGCAATTTCACTGGCAATTTGCTGGTTGCTGTGAAATCATGGACACATTGTTCCATTTGTACAAGGCAACAAAATAGAACAATGTGTCCATGATTTCAATGCAACCAGCAAATTGCCAGTGAAATTGCAAGCAATATTGCCATGTGTGACGGTATCTTTACACATACATACTAATGATGACCAAACAGTAAAATGCTCGGGATGAGCATATCGAGATGATCGGGTGCTCGACCGGAGCACCGAGCCCAATGTTATCCTATAAGGAAACCAGAGTATTTTGCCGGCAGCACCCCGGCGCACTGCCGAAAGCATAAATGTCACTTGCGATCCCGCTACCGCCGACTCCTGCAGCCCCCTGGTGCACAAGCAGTAGGCATGGGAGACAGGGGGTGATCGGATGGCACCAGCGGCCTGCAGGAGTGGAACCTGCTCATCGCCCGGTGGTGTCGGCTCGACAGCTTTAAACAAAGCTTATCTGACAGCTGATTCCGGTCCTTGAACCAGATATTGATCACCTGATCGGTTTTCTGGCCAGCAAACCAATCAGATAATAATTAGTGATGAGCGAGTACTAAAATGCTCGGGTGCTCGAAGCTCGGGCCGAGCATCCCGAGATACTCATGTACTCGGCCCGAGTACCGAGCCCAATGTTATTCTATGGGAGACCCGAGTATTTTTTATGAAATGACTGCCGGCAGCATGTAGAAACCCTAAAAATGTCACAAAAGTCTCAGAAGAGTGCTGTAATGACTTTTGCCCTCAACCAATATGGAGTTCTCAGCTTGTCATCGGCCATCTTGTTTCCTGTCCTGTGCATTGACTCTTGCCCTCAAACAATATGGAGTCCTCAGCTTTGATGTCCCTGCCCTGTTTCTTGCCAATTGCCCTTTTAAACTACTTCAGCTGGTTAACCTGTGCTCCAGAATCAGGCCTGCAATCTGTCTGTGACTTGCTCTCTGAAGCCTGGATTCATTCTGCCTGGAATCATTTATGAACACAGAATCCTGGGTGCCAGCAATATCTGACAGGGAAGTAATGAACTCTGAATGCTTTCCCTGAGACTTGTACTATGCTTTAATGCTCTGATGTCCTGGGTTGTTTTGCCTTGCACTCTGCAACTTACATTTATGTTATCCTGTTGATGCACTAACTTGTATGAAGCAATACAAGAGCTGCTTAAGAAGCGTATGTCTCATGTGTCTCATTATACCCATGCATTAGACTCTATATAGACTGTATCATATATGACAGATTCTGGAGCCATAATAGAGTCTGCTGGGTCTAGGACAGTGCTGCATCTGCTGCCACCTGTATGGGGATTTCTGGATCTTTTGCCATTGGAGAGCTGCTGCAGACCGTGGATCTGAGATATCGATATATGTGATGATAGTGGTTGTGGATTCTCACAACCTTTCCAGGTGAGCACATTCCCTTCTTTTAAGTCAGGAGTGTTACCACAGGTAAACACTATTGTGCTCCTTTTCTTCCTTTCCAGCCTCTCTGCCGTGCAGCTTCTGGGAATATGGAGGACCCCGTTAAACATCTGTGCGACGTGACGGATTCAATCCTTGCTGACCTACAGGCATTGAAGACCAGCTTTGCAAGCCTGCGGGATCGCGGTGATCATAATCTGCAGGTGTTCGGACAAACCACGCAGGACTTACGAACCCGGATTGAGGTTCTCGAGGGACGCGTCCACATCCCAACTTCAACCCCGGTTATTGGAATCCCCAAGCTACCACCATTCCGTTTTGGCGGTGAACGGGAAAGATTCAGGGGATTCATTAATCAATGCAAACTGTTTTTTGCGGCTCATGCGCCACAGTTCCTTACTGAGCGATCTAAAGTATTGACAATAATTATGCTGCTCTCCAACAAAGCTCTCACATGGGCAAACCCCCTTATTGAGACTGACGATGACTGTCTAAATAATCTTGATGCTTTCATTTCAGCTATGGGGCAGGTATTCGATGATCCAAACCGCGGTGCTACAGCGGAATCAGCCATGTTAACTTTAAGCCAAGGTAAGCGCTCGGTAGCGGAGTATGCTTTGGATTTCCGGAGATGGGCTCTCGACACCACTTGGGATAGCTCTGCTAAGAAGTCGGTTTTTCCGGAAAGGATTATCCTCTGTGATTAAGGACGAACTCGCTCGTGCCGACCCACCTACAGCATTAGGAGATTTTATCAACTACTGTATTCGGATCGATGCTCGGCTTACTGAACGCAGACAGGAGAGATGGTCGGAGATAAAGCGCACTAATCATTTATTTCCTCCCTCTCCAGCTAAGGAGTCCTTGAGCAGGATTATACGAGAACCCGAACCTGAGCCTATGCAGGTGGACTCTTTACAGAGACGGGTCAGTGATGCACGTAAGGAACATCGAGTAAAGGAAAATCTGTGTTTCTATTGCGGTAAGTCAGGACATTTCATTATAAACTGCCCCAGTCGTTCTCGTAAGACAACTGCAGCCATCATACACTGCGAGTGCTGTGAGAGGGGTTCTGTCAGGTCCGAACCACAGATCCCAGAGAGAGTAGAGGATACAGACATTGATTACTCAGACTTGAACTCTGTTATCTCTGAGCCGGATGCACGTGTTACTGCAGCAGTTTTTCAGGTTTTTTCAGCGGTTTCCCAGCTGAGTTGTAAGAACAACAATTCTCATTGCTTTATTCCCCTCAAGTTCAGGGTTCACTCTGTCTGGGTATCTACCTCCGCTATGATTGATTCAGGGGCAAGCGGCAATTTTATGGACATCTCCTTCGCTGAGAAACTTGGAGTACGTTCAGTAAAGAAGGCTACTCCTGTACAGATGGAGACCGTAGATGGCTCACTGTTAAACTCTGGACCAGTGGATCAGGAGACGGAGCCCTTGAAGGTCCTCATGGGTAATGACCATCAAGAGAGTCTGTCATTTATGCTCATCTCTTCTCCTCATTTCCCTATTATTCTAGGACTGCCGTGGCTGCAGGCTCAGAATCCTACGATTAACTGGGAAACTAAAGAACTGCACTTTCCAGAGAAACAGATAAGTCCAGAAGCTTCAGTCTGCTCCATTCCTAAAGGACCAACATCAGTCTCTGAGCTACCAGCCATATACCGTGAGTATGCTGACGTGTGTGACAAAAGGAACGCAGACCTGCTACCCCCTCACCGTCCATATGACTGTCCAATAGACCTGTTACCAGGTGCGGGAATACCTTTTGGCAAGATTTACTCTTTGGCAGGGCCTGAGCTAAAGGCTCTCAAAGACTATATAGACGAACATCTAGCCAAGGGCTTCATACGCCCCTCTTCATCTCCTGCTGGTGCACCAATCTTCTTTGTGAAGAAGAAAGATGGATCTCTTAGGCCCTGTATAGACTATCGGGAGCTCAATAAAATCACGATCAGAAACCGTTACCCACTACCGTTGATCCCTGAATTATTGGAGAGAGTACGGCATGCAAAACTCTTTACAAAGTTGGATCTCCGTGGGGCCTATAACTTGGTCCGCATTAGACCTGGGGATGAATGGAAGACAGCTTTCAGGTCACGCTACGGACACTTTGAATATCTAGTAATGCCGTTCGGTTTATGTAATGCTCCAGCAACTTTCCAACATTTGGTGAATGACATTTTTAGGGACCTCCTGGATACATTCATTGTCATTTATTTGGATGATATTTTGATTTTTTCTAATTCCACAGAGGAGCATCACAGACATGTGAAGATGGTCTTAGAACGCCTTCGACAACACCATCTGTATATCAAACCGGAGAAGTGCGAATTCCATCGAACGGAGATCCAATTTCTGGGTATGTAATGTCATCACGAGGAATTAGTATGGATGAGGGTAAGATCCAAGCCATTAAAGCCTGGCCGATCCCCAAGAATGTGAAGGAGGTCCAGCGCTTTATAGGGTTTGCTAATTTCTACAGGCGTTTTATCAGGAACTTTTCTGAGGTTGTGTCTCCCATTACACGGCTTACCCGCAAGAACTCTGCTTTTACCTGGACCCCCCAGGCTCAAGAAGCATTTTCCCGTTTGAAAGAGAAATTCACCACGGCACCTATTCTGGTGCATCCTAACCCTGAACTGGCCTTCATAATAGAGGTGGATGCCTCAGACAGTGCCATCGGAGCTATCCTCTCCCAGAGGACAGGTGAGAAAGAAGTCTTACATCCCTGTGCTTTCTTTTCCCGGCGGTTGTCTCCTGCAGAACGGAACTATGATGTGGGTAATAGAGAATTGTTGGCCATCATCGCAGCCTTCAAGGAATGGAGACACCACCTTCAGGGAGCTGCGCAGCAGATAATCGTGTTGACTGACCACCGCAATCTTGAGTTTATCAGATCGGCTAAGTGCTTGACTCCTCGCCAGGCTCGTTGGAGTCTTTTCTTAAACCAATTCAGTTTTGTTATCTCCTATAGGCCAGGATCGCGTAATGGAAAGGCCGATGCGTTGTCTAGACTCTACTCAACTGAGACAATTCCACTCACGTCTCGTAAGACTGTTATCTCTGATTCCAGGTTCCTAGGAGTGCTTCATAATCAAGACTTGCTTAACGACATCAAGGAAGCATACCATACGGATCCCTGGCTGGCACAACCGTCTTGTGAAGTAAGTCTTGTATATAAGAACGGTGTGTGGATTCAGGGGCAACGCCTGTATATTCCTGAAGCAGTCAGGGTGAGAGTACTGCAACTCGTCCACGATTCTAAGATAGCGGGGCATAGGGGAGTTCTGAAGACTCAAGAATTCCTGTCTCGCTTCTTTTGGTGGCCCACATACAGAAGAGATGTTCTAGGTTACGTCACTTCTTGCGAAGTCTGTGCCAGATGCAAGACTCCACGATCTTCGCCTACGGGTCTATTACAACCCCTACCCGTTCCATCCCGTCCATGGGGATCCATATCTATGGACTTCATTGTGGAGTTGCCAACCTCTCAAGGGAAGAATACAGTTCTGGTGGTGGTGGATCGGTTAACAAAGGCAGCCCATTTCATTCCGTGTGTTGGTCTACCCACTGCGAAACACACATCGGACTTAATCATTCAAAATGTGTTTCGCCTGCATGGCGTACCGGATGAGGTTGTATCTGATCGAGGGGTGCAATTCACTTCTAAGTTTTGGCAGCACTTCTGTGCTGCGTTGGACATCAAAGTTAACCTGTCTTCTGCCTTTCATCCGCAGACAAATGGACAAACCGAGCGGACTAATCAGACCCTAGAACAGTATCTCCGCTGTTTTATCTGCCACCTACAAGATGACTGGGTGGATTTGCTCCCACTGGCTGAATTCTCTTATAACAACTCACAGAGCGCTTCCACCAAGCAGTCACCCTTTTATGCCAATTTGGGTTATCATCCTAACATCCTTCCTCGACTTCCCATAGATTCACCTCTTCCAGCTGTAGCCGACAGAATCACCTCTCTACAAAGGAACCTCGATCTGCTTAAAGAGAATCTGGAATCCGCTCAGGACAGGTATAAAAAAGCGGCAGATAGGTTTCGTAAACCTGCACCAACCTTCAAGGTAGGAGATTTGGTCTGGCTGTCAACTAAGAACCTTAAATTGAGAGTACCATCATCCAAATTGGGTCATAAGTACGTTGGGCCCTATAAGATTAATAAGCTCGTCAGCAACGTTGCCTGTCGCCTTCAACTTCCAAGATCTATGAGGATTCACCCCGTGTTTCACGTTTCTCTACTAAAGGCTGTGACTCCCAATTCATTCCCTGGTCGTTCTTCTTCCCCTCCTGCTCCGGTACTCATCGATGGCCAGGAGGAGTTTGTCGTGGAAAGGATCCTGGACTCCAGGTTGCGTAGAAACGGGGTGCAATACCTGGTAAAGTGGCAGGGCTATTCTTCTGAGGACAACTCGTGGGAGCCGGCCTCCAATCTCCATGCTCCTCGGTTACTCCGCCAGTTTCATCGGAGATACCCGGGAAAGCCTGGACTGGGGCCATCCAGAGGCTGTCCCTAAGGGGGGAGTAATGTAAGGTTTTCAGTCTTTTTTGCTATATCTGTTGTTATGTTTGCATTTAGTGTATTTTGTCGGCCATCTTGTTTCCTGTCATGTGTAATGACTTTTGCCCTCAACCAATATGGAGTTCTCAGCTTGTCATCGGCCATCTTGTTTCCTGTCCTGTGCATTGACTCTTGCCCTCAAACAATATGGAGTCCTCAGCTTTGATGTCCCTGCCCTGTTTCTTGCCAATTGCCCTTTTAAACTACTTCAGCTGGTTAACCTGTGCTCCAGAATCAGGCCTGCAATCTGTCTGTGACTTGCTCTCTGAAGCCTGGATTCATTCTGCCTGGAATCATTTATGAACACAGAATCCTGGGTGCCAGCAATATCTGACAGGGAAGTAATGAACTCTGAATGCTTTCCCTGAGACTTGTACTATGCTTTAATGCTCTGATGTCCTGGGTTGTTTTGCCTTGCACTCTGCAACTTACATTTATGTTATCCTGTTGATGCACTAACTTGTATGAAGCAATACAAGAGCTGCTTAAGAAGCGTATGTCTCATGTGTCTCATTATACCCATGCATTAGACTCTATATAGACTGTATCATATATGACAAGTGCTCAAATGACATGGCAACACCATGGGGAAGACCCCTGGAAGCATTTCTCACTCAAAAGTCACAGCTGTGAACAATCTTGTCCGAGTTTCACGCCAATTTTACGGAGTCACCAGAAAACCTGTCAAAATGACACCAAAATGAATATTCAGGGTGGAAATGTTAAGGGCACATACCCGATAGTGAGATACAGCTGGTGTATGTTACTATTTGTGATTACATGAAAGATTTTACGTGAAAACATTGTGCGGCACTCCGATGTCCCTGAGAAGAGACGTACATGAAGCCCTGTCTTGACATATTGTGCCCATTTTGAGGAACTGGGTCTATTGTAGTATTTTCCTTTGCCAGGGCAGTCTAAAATTGGGAGGTTCACCAATGCCCCTGGATAGAGACATGCATTAAGGCCTGTAAACCTGAAGTGGGTGTATTGAAGTATAGCCCTTTGGCAGGGCAGCCAAAAATTGGGAGGCTCCACATTGTCCCTGGATAGAGACATGCATGAAGTCCTGTAAAACTGAAGTGGGTGTAGGAGTATAGCCCTTTGGCAGGGCAGCCAAAAATTGGGAGGCTCCACATTGTCCCTGGATAGAGACGTGCAGTAGGGCCTGTAAACCTGAAGTGGGTGTATTGGAGTATAGCCCTTTGGCAGGGCAGCCAAAAATTGCTAGGCTCCACATTGTCCCATGATAGAGACGTGCAGGAGGGCCTGTAAACCTGAAGTGGGTGTATTGTAGTATAGCCCTTTGGCAGGGCAGCCAAAAATTGGGAGCTTCAACAATGACCCATGCATACAGACATGCAGGAGGGCCTGTAAACCTGAAGTGGGTGTATTGTAGTATAGCCCATTGGCAGGGCAGCCAAAAATTGGGAGGTTCAACAATGGCCCATGCATACAGACATGCAGTAGGGCCTATAAACCTCAAGTGGGTATATTGTAGTATAGCCCTTTGGCAGGGCAGCCAAAAATTGGGAGGCTCCACATTGTCCCTGGATAGAGACGTGCATGAGGGCCTCAACACATTTTTCCCATTGAAAAGGAGCGGGTCTCCTGTCGTTGTAATGCCCATTCTAAAAGAATGGGCGAAAAAAATTTACCACTGGGGGTATACCTGAAACAACAGCCTAACTATTGTAACGGTCATCATGGTGGCACATGAGGAGAAGGAGGAGCAGTCCAGCGATTAGCCAAAGTCCAGAAGTGTGTACCCATGGGTGAGTGGAGGTACATGGCAAATTCCCATAACAAAATTTAAATTCAGTTGTCATTTGTTGGTGGTGTGGTGAAGTCTGGCCCAATCCAACCCTTGTTCATCTTGATCAGAGTCAGCCTGTCAGCATTTTCAGTTGACAGGCGGGTGCGTTTATCAGTAATGATTCCACCTGCGGCACTGAAAACACGCTCTGACAAAACGCTAGCGGCAGGGCAGGCCAGGACTTCCAAGGCGTAGAGAGCCAATTCATGCCACGTGTCCAGCTTGGAGACCCAATAATTGTAAGGCACAGAGGAATCTCGCAGTACAGTTGTTCGATCTGCAAGGTACTCCTTCAGCATCTGGCCAAACTTAGCATTTCTGGTGGCACTACCCCGCACCTCAGGGGCTGTGGTACGTGAGGGCAGGGCCGCCATTAGGGGGTTACAGCCCTTACTGCAGTAAGGGGCCCGGGGCCTGACTGCAGGGGGCATGGCTATCAGACAGGGGCAGGGGGTGCCCCGGCCATGCCGGTGGTGGGCGTGGCCATTTTGAGCAAGGTGGCCCCCTGAGCTGCGTGATGAGCGCTCCCCTCACTGACTAGTATCTGTGTGCGGGGATCCGCTGGCTGCCCACTCACTTCCCGATCAGAAAGTGCACGTCACAGTGCACAGTACATTGAGCACCTCATTCAACAGAAAGGACTGGAGGCGGAGCCGCAGGGGGAGAGAGAGAGACCATGACACCGCCTGATTACCGTCGGACGAGGCCGCGGCTCCACCACTATAATGTACAGTGATGTGCCTCCTCAGCTGCTCCTCTGGTCTCCTCTTCTTTGGCCCCATCTATGGCCGAGGAATCCTGCACAGCATGAAGTGAGCAGCCACAGGAGCACCCCCCTCCTCCTGTAATGTCGCTACCAGGCCAGCTCAGCAGTCGGGAGCAGGGGAGGGGGAGAGAAGGGGGCTGAC